>WNGS01158939.1:3806-20561 GCA_020271785.1 Procambarus virginalis
TGTCAGATGACATCACTAAAAAAATTAGCTCCTAGCCACAGAAACAATTTAAAATTTAAAATTGGAAAAAAAAACAAAATTTGCACGGCCCCTAACACAAGGCCACACTAACCTTAATCGTGAAGAGATCCAGCTTGGTGTCCAGTCAATGGTAAGTAATGTCCTACGCCAGGTGAGCTGGGCCCTAGGCTAGCACACAACCGTTCTGCGGAAACCCGAAAGAATTTTTTTAGTTTTGGCATTCAAGAGATCTAATTTTTTACCATAATACAGTTCTTCCCGGACTCGCCAACCACTTGTTATAAAACTTGTGATGCTGCTATGGGGGAACTGGTACTATTAAGGGTAAGGTGTAAGGTAGAATATCAGTGGTATCAAAAAATGGGAGAACTAAAAGGCCCGACCCCCAAAATAAAATATCCAAATATCCACAGTAATAAATAATTGCTACTACACCCTGTACGTCTAGACATAGATTATTGTACTCCCACACAGGAAAAAGGGATACTCTGTTCAAACTTACTTATTTATTACCCCTTAACACCCCCCATACACAATCACACCAATAACAATTTAATACTAACTTTACCACACAATCTTACGTTAAAAGCCTTGGTCCAACTAGGCAGGATACAAGGTTTACACTGAAAACAAGCTAGGGTAAAGCTCTACTAAAAAACACTGGAGGTAGTCAGCTTAGGGTAGGGGACCACGTGTTTACACTGGGACCCCCGTTAGCATAACAGGTAAGATAAACACTTAAATACACTTCCTACACCCCAGGTATACTACTCTACACATAGAACGATAGGTATGCCAGACATATACAAAAATGAGTAATGGAGTACTTAACACAACTAAGTCACAGAAATAAAGAATTAAGAGGAAGGAGGAGAGCACGTCCAAGCACCACAGACAGCCAGCAGAGAAGGCCGCCTCCGTCTCGAGCAGCCTGCAGCATGCGTGTGGTGCCGGGAAGAGCCCAATTGATCATACAGCTATACACATTAAAACATCTTCCCCTTATGCCTCATTTTGCTACTTTCCTCATTCTACGGGTAGTTAAACTTATAACAATGTTACTTAATCCACAACAAGTTTAAGAGTCTAAATGCTTTGTGAGCAACAAGAATAGTCGTACTTCTGGCAGGGATGATTACAAACAACTTCAGCTCTCTATGCGTCCCCTGCCATATTGTAGTTTAATAAGCTCAATTTTGACCTCTGGTTTCCATCTAAAGAACCCAGAGTCGTAACACAATCCCAAGTGACGAGTAACTGCTTCACTATGAAACAAAGAAGGCTGCCAATTTAATACTAACATTATACATGATATTCCAGTAATTATAACACAAGAGTAATTGTTCAACAGAAAGCTGCATGGCGAACACGTGACCTGAGTGACTCACGCTATCCAACATAACATAGTAACAGTCTCCGTGGTGTAGTGGTAAGACACTCGCCTTGGCGTTCCGCGAGCGCTATGTCATGGGTTCGTATCCTGGCCGGGGAGGATTTACTGGGCGCAATTCCTTAACTGTAGCCTCTGTTTAACGCAACAGTAAAATGTATACTTGGATGAAAAAAACGATTCTTCGCGGCCGGGATCGTATTCCAGGGACCTGCCCGAAACGCTACGCGTACTAGTGGCTGTACAAGACTGTAACAACTCTTGTATATATCTAAAAAAAAATAGTAATCACTATGTTAAATTATCATTATACAGGATGGTAACATACATGTCCTAATGAAAATGACTACATGTATGTAATAGATAAAGTCTCACAACTCCTCAAGTAACATGCAAACATAAGCCAGATCTCTCATGAACCAAGCCAACACTCTAGGGTTGGTACCCCTGGCGACCACATCAGGTCACCACCATCCCAGGGGAGGCCTGCACTACCACACAACACTCTAGGGTTGGTACCCCTGGCGACCACATCAGGTCACCACCATCCCAGGGGAGGCCTGCACTACCACACAACACTCTAGGGTTGGTACCCCTGGCGACCACATCAGGTCACCACCATCCCAGGGGAGGCCTGCACTACCACACAACACTCTAGGGTTGGTACCCCTGGCGACCACATCAGGTCACCACCATCACAGGGGAGGCCTGCACTACCACACAACACTCTAGGGTTGGTACCCCTGGCGACCACATCAGGTCACCACCTTCCCAGGGGAGGCCTGCACTACCACACAACACTCTAGGGTTGGTACCCCTGGCGACCACATCAGGTCACCACCTTCCCAGGGGAGGCCTGCACTACCACACAACACTAGGGTTGTACCCCTGGCGACCACATCAGGTCACCACCATCCCAGGGGAGGCCTGCACTACCACACAACACTCTAGGGTTGGTACCCCTGGCGACCACATCAGGTCACCACCTTCCCAGGGGAGGCCTGCACTACCACCAACACTCTAGGGTTGGTACCCTGGCGACCACATCAGGTCACCACCATCACAGGGGAGGCCTGCACTACCACACAACACTGTAGGGTTGGTACCCCCTGGCGACCACATCAGGTCACCACCATCACAGGGGAGGCCTGCACTACCACACAACACTCTAGGGTTGGTACCCCTGGCGACCACATCAGGTCACCACCATCACAGGGGAGGCCTGCACTACCACACAACACTCTAGGGTTGGTACCCCTGGCGACCACATCAGGTCACCACCTTCCCAGGGGAGGCCTGCACTACCACACAACACTCTAGGGTTGGTACCCCTGGCGACCACATCAGTCACCACCTTCCCAGGGGAGGCCTGCACTACCACACAACACTCTAGGGTTGGTACCCCTGGCGACCACATCAGGTCACCACCTTCCCAGGGGGAGGCCTGCACTACCACACAACACCAAACGAAAACCAATAAGAGATCTCACAGTATGCCACGTGATTACCATTGGAATGTAAAATATAGAATATGATAATAATTGTGTACTCTATGGGTTTGTGAGCCCCATGAAGGACCCTATATAGACTAGGGGTAGCAATAGCCTAAGCTATTCTATCCTTTTGAGATGTACTTCCTTTTCTCAATAAACTTACTTGAACTTGACCTTGAACCAAACTTAACACTCACACGCACGTACTCACCCTCACTCATATATTCATATCATACAGAATAAATCAATTAAATACCTGAATTACCTGAGGGGTCATGTCGATGAGGACATGAAGCCAGCGGGTAGTCAAAGGTACCCCATTTTCCCTGATGATCTTTTCCAGCTGTATTTTAAAAAGCAGCAGAGTTTTGGCGTTTACGACTTCGGCGGGTAGGTAGTTCCACAGGTTATAACGCTATAGGTGAAAAAGCATCTCCTGATTTCTGTCCTGCAGTTTAGCTTGCTGAGTTTGAATCCGTTGTTTCTTCTTCGAGTTACATCTGACCTTTTGAAGAAATTAACATCTACGGATCTACATCATCCAAATTGTTAAGTACTTTAAAGGTTATCTTGAGACGATTTCGGGGCTTTAGTGTCCCCGCGGCCCGGTCCTCGACCAGGCCTCCACCCCCAGGAAGCAGCCCGTGACAGCTGACTAACACCCAGGTACCTATTTTACTGCTAGGTAACAGGGGCACAGGTGAAAGAAACTCTGCCCATTGTTTCTCGCCGGCGCCCGGGATCGAACCCGGACCACAGGATCACAAGTCCAGCGTGCTGTCCGCTCGGCCGACCGGCTCCCGCAAGGTGTGTTGCACATTCTCCAGAGCAGCTATGTATTTCTGAAGATGAGGTCTCCATGCTTAGATGCAATAATCCAGGTGGGGGCGCACCAGAGACTTAGACAATTGAATGATTACTTTCTCTTCCTTGAATTTTCCTTGAAGATAAAGGTACGCTTGATTATTTCCAGAGTTTGGCTCGTTTTTTTTACTACCGCTCCCCACTTGTTGTGTAACTGTTGTGAATGATGGATTCTGACTTCAAGGTCCTTTTCTTCATCTATCTGTTGTAAGGTAGTGTTGTCAGTTTGGTGGTTGTGACTTGGATTGGTGTGTCCCACATGCAAGATCTTGCATTTATCGACATTAATTAAAAAGCATTTATCAGTCATTTGACCATTCTCAATATCACTTTCATTTCCACTTTACCATAGATCTTAGTCTCATGTATTTGCAAATTTGATGATGTGGTTTGTAATATTCTCATCTATGTCATTGACGTATGTGACGTCATTGACATTGACGTATGCCCGAAACGCTATGCGTGCTAGTGGCTTTAAAAGAATGTAAATTCAACCTAATTTCTATGTTCTCTGTTAACCCCCAACGTACCTTCTTGTAAATAAATAAATAAATAAATAAATAAATAAATAAATAAATAAATAAATAAATAAATAAATAAATGTAACAAAAAGGATTAGCACCAAAATGGACCCCTGTGTTACCCCACTTTGCACATTTCCCCAATCAGATTCATTCCCAACTGCACGACCCTTTGTTTTCTGTTTTAACCATTGTTTTATTCATTAGTATTTTCCATTTATTTTATGTTCCTGTAATTTCCTTGCCAGTCTCATTTGGTATCTGTTCAAAAGCTTTAGCAAAGTCCATGTAAGCTACATCTCCGGGAAGTCCTTTGTCTGAATTGCCGGTTACCGTTTACAGAAATGTGAGCAGGTTAGTAAGGCAGGATCTATTTTTAACAAACCCATGTTGAGTTGATTTTACAAGATTTTTCTCTGTGAGATGTTGTATGATTCCTTCCGTTAGGATTCTCTCCATGAGCGTGCAGATGTGATGTCAAGCTGATTGGACGGTAGTTTTCTGCCGAGCTCTTTCTGCCTTTTTTTAAATAGGGGTAACATTTGCATATTTCCATTCCGATCACATCCATCGGATCACTCCATCGTGATCACACGATGAAGTGAGCTATTTTCCTACTTGAATTTGATCGACAATGCCCTCTTGTGTTGTTGGCACAAGGTCCTGAATGCTGTTACCTCGAGTGGGCTCTACAACATATTGTATGAGAAATGAGTCTAAATGAGCACCAGGTCTAAAAATTGATCTCCTGCTTGTGATGTTAGATTTTCCAAATGTATTGTCTCGTGGTTAAAATCGCACATTATAAGAGTTTGGGTTTGTAACGCAGCAGTGATCACATTATGCAGATCAGTAACTTCCTTTACTGTTGCTGTGTCAGCCATGTAGCATATTCAGTATGTTACCATCTTGTCCTAGTATATTGCACCATACAGACTCTGAAGATCCCATGGTGTTCAGTTCCTCATTTGTGATTGCATTCTAGTCCTCCTTCACATAAAGCAATACACCACTTGCTCTTGTTGTTCTGTCTTTTCTGATCGGTGCCTTAGGGGGGAGGACTATCGCTTCAATAATGTCCTCTCGTCCCCATGTTTCAACTATGCCAGTAATGTCTGGAGTCTCATCTTCAGTATATGCACACAATGGTTCAAATTTATTCACCAGGTTCCTGGTATTAGTGTAGAAACACTTTAAAATTATTTCGTTGTTCCAATTGAGCTGAGAGATAGCTCCTATATTCGTATATTATTATTCTGTTCGTTGTCACTCCGGTTTTGCGCCTGTTCGTTTTTCGAGATATATAGGGTTAGTTCTGCCGGGCTGGGTGGAGGACTACGTCCTGTTCTCCATAAACTATCTTGATCCATTTACATATACATACATCCAAGCATACATTACCTACACTACAATTACTCACACAACAAAATGACATCAATAAATGTGGGGATCCTAAGTATCATTTTTGTATATATATATATATATATATATATATATATATATATATATATATATATATATATATATATATATATATATATATATATATATATATATTATATATATATATATATATATATATATATATATATATATATATATATATATATATATATATATATGTGTTGTATATATATATTAGTATATTTTGGTAGCAGTCTTTCCTGTAGACATATATTATTAAATATGACCGAAAAAGTAAGATTAATAATTCTAACACGAATTTTCACTATATTTCTTATGTTCTTTTTACTGTCGATGGTAATTGAAAAATCAGTTCTCCAAAATCATTTTATTTCTAATCTGACTCGACACTTGAGCGCGTTTCGTCAAACTATTACATTTTCAAAGACTTTAGTTTATCCACCACACAACTATAACAGAACAGAGTTAAACAACTTCGATTTTTTATACCTACAATTGGGTGAGGTGATATGTTACAGTTCAATACGAGGTGATATTGTAACATATCACCTCACCCAAATGCAGGTATAAAATCGAAGCTGTNTGGGAATAGACCTTCAAAAACCTAGATTCCCGGTGGAGGAGATTTCAGCAAATTCAACTTCAATAATAACAGATAAACTGGGAGCAAATAAACCAGGACTTCACAGAAATAAACTGGAAGAACAGCTAGAAATGCGAACCTGAACCAGTGCCTGGAAAAAATAAGCTCAGTAGCACACTAGAAATATGTACAAACCGCATCCCCCTAAGAAAAAGAGGAAGAGATGCAGATTGGAACGAGAACGTCGTTCCCTATATAGGCGAAGAAAACGAATCGCGGTACAACTTGAGAGTCGCACCCTATCTCAGGAACGGCGAAGAAGGTTAGGTAGCGAAATAGGAAAAATTGAACTCAAGCTACAAGAATCATACAAAACGCAGGAGAGGAAAGAGAGCAAAGGCCATCAGTGAAATAGAGAGAAACCCGAAATATTTTTTCTCCTATGCAAAATCAAGATCAAAACCACATCTAGTATCGGGCCCCTGCGAAAGGAAGATGGAACTTTCACCGATGACAACAAAGAAATGAGCGAGCTACTGAGGAAGCAATACGACTCTGTCTTCAGCGAGCCATTAAACGCACTAAAGATCGATAACCCAAATGAATTTTTCATGGATATGATACCAACATCAAATCATATATCAGACGTCACCCTATCCCCACTGGATTTTGAAGAAGCCATAAACAGTATGCCTATGCACTCCGCACCAGCCCGGATTCTTGGAACTCCATATTCATCAAGAACTGTAAAAACCACTATCGCAGGCCCTTCACATTCTGTGGAGACAAAGCCTAGATACTGGCGTTATTCCTGATATACTAAAACAGCAGAGATAGCACCACTTCATAAAGGAGGAAATAAGGCAGAGGCAAAAATTACAGACCGATAGCACTAACATCGCACATCATAAAATTTTTGAGAGAGTGCTAAGAAGTAAGATCACAAAATACATGGAATCACAGCATCTCCATAACCCCGGACAACATGGTTTCAGAACAGGGCGCTCTTGCCTGTCGCAGTTGCTGGACCACTATGATATGGCATTAGATGCTATGGAAGACAAACAAAACGCTGATGTAATTTACACAGATTTTGCAAAAGCTTTTGATAAATGTGACCATGGTGTTATTGCCCATAAAATGCGCTCAAAAGGAATTACCGGAAAAGTAGGCAGATGGATCTACAATTTCCTGACCAACAGAACCCAATGTGTAATAGTCAACAAAATAAAATCCAACCCGTCAACCGTTAAGAGCTCAGTCCCCCAGGGTACTGTGCTTGCTCCAGTACTTTTTCTCATCCTTATATCGGACATAGACAAGAACACAACCTATAGCACTGTATCATCCTTTGCAGATGACACTAGGATCTTCATGAGAGTAGGCAACATAGAGGACACGGCGAACCTCCAGTCAGATGTAGATCAGGTCTTTCTATGGGCTACAGAAAATAATATGGTGTTTAACGAAGACAAGTTCCAGCTCATGCGCTATGGAAAAAATGAAAATATAAAACTGAAACCACGTACAAAACTCAGGCAAATCATAACATAGAACGAAAAGGCAATGTAAAGGATCTGGGTGTACTCATGTCGGAAGACCTTACCTTTAAAGAACACAATAAAGTAGCCGTCACAACTGCAAGAAAAATGACAGGTTGGATAACAAGAACTTTTCACACTAGAGATGCTATACCGATGATGACACTTTTCAAAACGCTTGTGCTCTCTAGAGTGGAGTACTGCTGCACAATGACAGCCCCTTTCACTGCTGGTGAAATTGCTGACCTGGAGAGCGTGCAGAGATCCTTTACTGCTAGAATCCACTCGGTAAAACATCTAAACTATTGGGACCGACTAAAGAGCCTAAATCTGTATTCCCTTGAGCGCAGGCGGGAGAGATACATAATAATTTACACGTGGAAAATATTAGAGGGGCTGGTCCCAAACCTGCACACAGAAATAACATCACATGAGACCAGAAGACATGGCAGGATGTGCAGAATACCCCCGTTGAAAAGCAGAGGTGCAACTGGTACTCTGAGAGAGAACTCTATCAACATCAGAGGCCCGAGACTGTTCAACACGCTTCCACTACACATAAGGGACATAACTGGCAAACCCCTCACAGTGTTCAAGAGAGAACTGGATAAGCACCTCCAAAGGATACCTGATCAACCAGGCTGTGACTCATACGTCAGGCTGCGAGCAGCCGCGTCCAACAGCCTGGTTGATCAGTCCAGCAACCAGGAGGCCTGGTCGATGACCGGGCCGCGGGGACGATAAGCCCCGAAGCACCTCAAGGTATCCTCAAGGTAAGGACAGGCTTAATTACCTTATTTTGAGTCGATCATTCGTACTCTCACCGATCACCTATTTATACCTAACTTATGCCAAAATGATTAGATAAACGGGTTTCGGAAAAACAACTTTCCTTGTGGTTGATGACAGCGTGTTGATTATAGCAATCACTAACTCTGATCTTCATAACACTTCTTCAAGAGAATTTATAGTGCCGAATTTGCCCCACGACTCTCGGGTCTTAACACAATGGCTGACCACCCCTACCTCACTGACGCTCTGGCTTACTGTCCAGATGTCAGTTTACTGATAGAAGGGTCACATTTTACTCTATTTTGATACTAATAATTAAGTTATTAAATGAGATGTTTTTTGATGGTAAAAGTCCAAAGACTAATGTATTTAAGAATAATTCCCAGCAGAATAGCTGGTGATTTATAATAGTATGTGGCAATGATATCCCGTTTTCTATAGACGGAAAGTTACACTACAAGTTACATATTCTATGGGTAACGTGTTTATACAATGCAGCAATATTATCTGCAATTGCATGTAATATTATTAAATGGTGTCGGATTTTCCGACAACATCAGCAACAGTAACAGTAACACCAGCAACAGTAACAAGAACATCAGTAGCAACAGTAACAGTAACACCAGCAACAGTTACAAGAACATCAGTACCATCTCAACAGTAATATCAGTAACAGTAACATCTCAACAGTAATATCAGTAACAGTACCATCACCAACAGTAACAGTAACATCAGCAGCAGCAGTAACATCTATGACAGTAACAGTAACATCAGTATAACGATCTTGAATAACATACTAGATCAACTGAGTAACCTCTTATAATGCCCCAAACTACTGTGCACAAGGATAAAGACTGGGAGGGAAATGAAATACTTACACACTGTAATGCAACACATCCTCCGAATTGACAGTACGATTTATGCAAAGTGTAATAAGTACATTTTCTTACTGTCATAAACATTTCTTTTTCAGGTTTATTAAACAATATAGATTTTATACAAAATTTTAAAATATCCTGAGTTTCTTTACAATTTATTGATATATTTAGTTTTGTTTTATTAGTTTTATAAAACTGTAATATCAATATAGCTATAGGTTAAGTACTAATTGTAATTAAGAAGCAATAAAATTATTAGCTTCAAAACTAAGACGGTTAGGTGAGGGTGTGGTTTTCTATTCAGTTTTTCACGTAAACTCAAATATTCACAATATATTTGACAGTAAGATTTAATACTAAGTGAAAATAAGTACAATTCCAAACTGCTATGAATAGTACATAGTTGCACTTATTTGTCTCCTTACATTTACCACCCCATTTTGGAGGACGGGCTGGTGTAATCACCAGTAATATATTATAGGCATCACATACACCAAAACAATATGCATACAGCTAAAAATAAAACATATGTGACTGGTCCAGTCTTTAGGACTAAAGTCAAATTTAGACACAATATAACATGAATTAGTTAACACTCCTCTACAGAACTTCCATACTTGAAACTCAAAAGAATACCATTACTGTAAACCAAGACTTAATGGGTAGACTTAACTAGCTGAGCTGCGCTCAATGGTGGCTACTCATTCCGACTCACCACTCTGTGTCAACTGACGAAAATCCCGCTCTTGGGCCTACAACAGTACCAGCACTTAGGAGACAATAAGCTTAGTAAACTCAAGACTAACTGTATACCTTTATCCCCCAAACATTCACCTGAAGCTACTACATATAACAGTGCTGGCAATTTATCTGCTCAATTCCACAGGTAAGCAATTATGTCTACATAACAATGGAATAACTCAATACATGTGGATAGTATAGAATTTGTAGGCGGCACTGACCGGCCAACCTAAATACCCTAGTTAATTACACATTCTATTTAAAATACTCATAGCCAAAACTAAGGAATGAACATACAATCTGTTATAAAAATTGTGTGCTTGCTATGGGGGAACTGGTACTATTAAGGGGTAAGGGTAAGTAGAATACAGAGGTATCAAAAAATGGGAGAACTAAAAGGCCCGGCCCCCAAAGTAAAATATCCACAATAATAAATGCTTGCTACTAAACCCGGTTAGTCTAGGAATAGATTATTGTACTCCCACACAGGAAAAAGGGATACTCTGTTCAAACTTACTTATTTATTAACCCCTTAACACCCCCATACACAATCACACCAATAACAATTTAATACTAACTTTACCACACAATCTTACGTTAAAAGCCTTGGTCCACCTAGGCAGGATACAAGGTTTACACTGAAAACAAGCTAGGGTAAAGCTCTCTATAAAACACTGGAGGTAGTCAGCTTAGGGTAGGGGACCACGTGTTTACACTGGGACCCCCGTTAGCATAACAGGTAAGATAAACACTTAAATACACTTACTACACCCCAGGTATACTACTCTACACATAGAACGATAGGTATGCCAGACATATACAAAAATGAGTAATGGAGTACTTAACCAACTAAGTCACAGAAATAAAGAATTAAGAGGAAGGAGGAGAGCACGTCCAAGCACCACAGTCAGCCAGCAGAGAAGGCCGCCTCGTCTCGAGCAGCCTGCAGCATGCGTGTGGTGCCGGGAAGAGCCCAATTGATCATACAGCTATACACATTAAAACATCTTCCCCTTATGCCTCATTTTGCTACTTTCCTCATTCTACGGGTAGTTAAACTTATAACAATGTTACTTAATCCACAACAAGTTTAAGAGTCTAAATGCTTTGTGAGCAACAAGAATAGTCGTACTTCTGGCAGGGATGATTACAAACAACTTCAGCTCTCTATGCGTCCCCTGCCATATTGTAGTTTAATAAGCTCAATTTTGACCTCTGGTTTCCATCTAAAGAACCCAGAGTCGTAACACTCCTCCCCCCTTCAGAGAAAAAAAAATGTGACTACTAGAGGAGTAGTCATATTTTTTGTAAGAGTACACAGAGAATAAAAAGGAAATCCATGACATACAATATAATCAATCAAAACAACAATTTCTCTGCAAAAAAAAAAATACAAGGAATTCTCTGAAAGAAAAACACAAAAAACATAAAAAACACAAAAAAAAAAAAAAAAAACAAAAGGAAGTAAATAAATTGGACACGGGATATTTAATGTCACAGGAGAACCTAAAAAAAAATAACTAAAGCATGACATTTGGTATGGCTTCCTGCGGCTCAGATGAATGTTACTCAGGCAAGCGGGACAGAGCGTCGGCTATCACGTTGAGCCGGCCCGGTAGGTGGATAATAGATAGATTAAAGTCCTGTAGGTACAATGCCCACCTGAGGATGCGTTTATTTTTCTGCTTCATCTGATTCATGAAAACTAATGGGTTATGGTCCGTGTACACTTCCACTATATTACCTGTGAGGTACACTTCGAACTTTTTGCAAGTTAGCACTAGCGCCAACGCCTCTTTTTCTATCACCGAATAATTGCGCTGCGCCTTGTCAAATTTCACAGAGTAATAATATACTGGGTGTTCCACTTTATCATCCCCAGTTTGCAACAACACTGCACCAGCACCCGAGTCAGACGCGTCAACTTGAATTTTAAACGGACGGTCGAACCTTGGACTAGCAAGCACTGGGGCGGAAGCTAAGATCAATTTCAAGTTTTTAAATGCCTCTGCACAGTCCGATGACCACTTAAATTTAACGGCCTTCCGCAACAAATCTGTGAGAGGAGTGGCCACACTGGAAAAGTTCTGACAAAAGCGTCGGTAGTACGCACACATACCGATAAATCGTTGAATGTCCTTTTTAGACCTGAGCACTGGATAGTCCAGAATAGCACTGATTTTGTCTTGTCGAGGTAACACTTTTCCTTGGCCCACTTCATAACCGAGGTACGTCACTGTGCCTTGGCCAAAATGACACTTTTTAGCATTTAAGGTTAGATTTGCATGTTTCAACACTGAACAACTGGCGTAACCTAGCTATGTGGTCAGCCCAATTAATATCAAAGAGCACAATATCATCTAAATACGCCCGACAATTTGGCACATTAGCGAGCAAAGAGTTCATTAGCCTCTGGAACGTGGCAGGGGCATTACGCAAGCCGAATGGTAACACTTGATACTCAAACACACCCTCGGGTGTCACAAACGCCGTTAGTTGTTTAGCACGTTCAGTGAGAGGGATTTGATAGTACCCTCTCGAGAGATCGAATTTAGACACATACGTGGCGTTCCCGATTTCGTCGATACAGTCCTCGAGACGTGGCAACGGATAGGCGTCCACTATGGTCACCTTGTTGAGCTGCCGATAATCGGTGCATAATCGCCAGGAGCCATCTGGTTTGGGGACCAAAAGGCAGGGCGAGCACCAAGAGCCCTGGCTCGGCCTGATGAGGCCGTGCTGGAGCAAGAAGTCGACCTCCTTACGGACGATGGCCTTCTTTTCCGGACTCATCCGATAGGGTTGAAGGCGAATGGGGGTGTAGTCCGTCAACTCGACATCATGGTAAATGGCATCAGTCTGGGTCGGGACCTCCCCGAACAGACTGGAGAATTCGTCAAGCAACGACTGCACCTCGTCACGTTGGGACATCTGCAAATGGGACAGTCCCTCCTCCACAGCATTCACAGAACTAGAATTATTGAGAATGAGATTAGTTGGGTCCCCAGAACAATCATCCCCTCCCTCACTGGAAATGGAAACATTGGTTAGTGCAATGGGCCTGGGGCCCTGGAACTTCTTCAGCCGATTCACGTGTACGAGCATTACCTGTTTACGCTTATCAGAGTGTCTCACTTTGTACGTGAGGTCCCCAGTCTTCTCTGTCACAATGTAGGGGCCCTCGTACTTGTGGGACATAGTGCTCCCCAGTCGAGGCTTTAGTACCAGGACAGGGTCACCGGGCTGAAATACCCGCAACTTAGCCTTGGCATCGTTCCGTTCTTTCATATTCTCTTGGGCCTTCCCAAGATACTTTAGTGCCGCAGCCTTGCAGTCCTTGAGTCTCTGGTGGTGTTGCGCAAAGAAAGCCGAACCTTCGGTTAACGTTACGTTCCCTAACAGATTCTCCTGTAACATTTGCAAGGGTCCACGAACTTTATGGCCAAAGACTAACTCAAAAGGAGAACAACCCAGTGAACTTTGCAACCCCTCCCTAGCAGCAAACAAAACATACGGCAAGTTCTCGTCCCAGAAGGTATGGGAACTCTCGCACGATGTCTTCAACATCTGCTTCAGAGTTAGATGGAACCTTTCAATGACCCCCTGACTCTGTGGATGGTATGGGCTGGAAACCTTATGAGTTATTCCATGGTCCTTACAAAATTGTTCAAAAATATCAGACTTAAAGTTAGTACCATTGTCAGTCTGTACAACCCGAGGCAGTCCAAAAGTGGAAAAAAATTGCAACATACGAGCAACAACAGTCTTTGCTCGGATGTTCCTTACAGCAAAAGCCTCTGGGTAACGAGTCGTGATACACATCATCGTAATTAGGTAAATATTACCAGACTTAGTTCTAGGTAATGGACCAACACAGTCCATTACCACATGAGAAAATGGTTCCTCCGGCACGACAATAGGCTTAAGAGGAGCTTTAGGTGGAGTCTGGTTTGGTTTCCCAACAAGTTGACAAGCAATACATGCATTACAAAATTTTGCCACATCGCTTTTCAGCTTGGGCCAGAAAAAATACTTGCAGATTTTGTGATAGGTAATATTAATGCCTTGATGTCCCCCATAGGATCATCATGGGCAGCTGACAAAACTCTCTCCTATAGCAGGTCGGCAACATAACCTGGTGGACTACCTCCCACTCATTTGACAAGGGAGCACTCTGAGGTCTCCATTTTCTCATCAAAATCCGATCATTGTAGTAGTACCCAGTTGCTGCGTCTACAATTTCCTCCCTAGAGACGGCTGTCTCGTGACAATCTGCAAGACTGGGGTCAGCTTTTTGTAACTCACTGAAGGAGGCATCCAGGCCTTGGTCAGATGCCATTGGCCGAGGCTCAACAGTGTTCTCCTCCACCTCCCCACTACTCTCGGTAGGCGGCGGTGGCAGGCTCTCCACAATGTCCTCGGCCCCGTCATCGAGTCGGGCCATGAATGTGTCCGCAAGGTCCACTGGGCTTTCACCACTCGGAAGGTCCCTCGTGTCCTTGGGATTTACCACCTTGGCAAGCACAGGGCTGCCCTTACATTTAAGTCCCATAGACCTAGTCACCACGCAGGGTACACAACATTATCCTCTGCGGTGGGTGAATCCAGGCAAACCTTTGGGGTAGGCAACATAACAGGCAGTCTGGAGTCCCCTACCTTATCCCCGGCTAAATCATTACCCAATATTACATCAACATTAGGGAAAGGTAGGTACGAAGTGACTCCGACTGTACAAATACCTTGTGGAAATCAGATTCCAGGGTAACCTTACGGAGGGGTACTGCTCGAGTATCACTAGTGACACCCTCGACCAGTACCACCTCTCCAGTGTCGAGAGTATTGGCACCTTGCAAAGCACTCTCTAAATTAAAGTCTGGATGGCACGGTGTCTCGGAAGATCACCACGTCCCTCCAGGAAGAACCCTCAGACAAAAGTAGTCTCCCTTTCGATAAGAATGGGGTAAGCAGGTCCAACCACTGTGGGTTGGAAGTCTTACTCCCTAACCCTTCAGAAAACCTCAAGCCCTGTGTCACAACGAGCGCATTGGGTCTTTTTCCGGGTACCGTTGCCAACAATGGCTAATATTGTGGGTTGAACTTTTACAATGACCACAGAAACGTCGGGAGAAGAGACATTACTAACCGAATTACCCTTCGGTTCACTCTTAGTGTCGTGGGCTAAACAATTTAACAGGGTTAGTTATGTCTGAAACAGAAGGTGCATTAGGTAAAGGTTTAGAATGAGCTGGGGGACTGGCTGTGGGTATAAGTTTTGCTACTCTGTGGGGTAAATTATTTTTACCTGTCACAGGTGTGGCATGTACAGTAGGTACATAAAAACACACACATATTCTAATGCAATGTTGTATCAAAATTTCAAAGCAATCGGTAAAAAGGTTTCGGAGATTTCCCTCACATGAAACACTCACATGAAAAACACAGTTTAATAAAAAAGCATGTTTTTACGTGTCACTGACATGACATCTATATAGTATTTATATAAAAACACGCTCGAATACGAATGGAAGGTTGTATGAACATTTCAAAGCAATCGGTGGAAGAACTTTCGGAAATTAGCGATTTTGAACAGACGAACATTTACATTTTTATTTATATAGATTTACGTCATCAATTATTTATCTGTTTATAATGACAAATGAGTGTAAACATTATTCATAGGAGGAGATGCGTGCGTCTGAATACCAGATAACTGACCACACATTGTCTTCAAGAACACTAAATAATAGAATATAATTAGTTCACGGGACTAAAGCTAAGTCAGCATTTATTAAATAATTTGCAAGACCAATTTGGTTTGGATTTGTTGTTTATAGCAAAATTAATAACTGAAACAATTGAGTAACTTATATGAACTGTAAACGCATTGAGTTGGATTCCAAGTTGCTGCACGGCTGAACCCATCATATATGTCCCAACGATGTGTTTGAGGATTCCAGCTGATCCCAGATACCAAGTCGGGAACAAGTACAAGGAGGTTATAACCTAAATGTTACCCCGCATCCCTCTAAAAACGGAAGGATATTTGTTCTTTCTGCAGGCAAGATAACCCGAATCCTACAGCGTTGTCCCGGACACTACTGTTTTATCCTGGACCCCTACTGTATTATCCCGGACCCCTACTGTATTATCCCGGACCCTACTGTATTATCCCGGACCCCTACTGTATTATCCCGGACCCCTACTGTATTATCCCGGACCCTACTGTATTATCCCGGACCCTACTGTATTATCCCGGACCCTACTGTATTATCCCGGACCCTACTGTATTATCCTGGACCCTACTGTATTGTCTACACATTACCAATACACCCAACCTTACAACTGGCACACCTTACTCCATTGCAAGAACACTATTGTGGTCGGTGCTAATCACCAAAGCATCTGCACTAACACCAGATGATATATTGTCTTGGTCGAAGCAGTGGACCACTGTCAGAGTGGCCTCTTGATCGCCTGATCACCATCCACATGTGGGTGGGACGAAG
>WNGS01158939.1:27392-38294 GCA_020271785.1 Procambarus virginalis
ACTTCACTTCATCTAATAGTGTTAGTTGATGTTTTTTGTTGACATAGATTGGAAATAAATAGGAGATCCGGCAAAGGGCCTTCTGCAATTTCATTTCTTATATTTAATATGCCGATCGTATCTATAAACATGAATCTTAGAAAAATGGGAAACATTAAGAACATGGGTTTAAATACGCTATTACAGTAAACTAGCTTATTCAGGGAAGATGAAGACGGGGTGACGTCATGGACCATTAGCGATGTCTGTGCATGGGATCACTGGGGGTACAGATATTTGGGTACGGACAGGAACCGACATTTAATCCCCCCCACCCAGCGCAATGAAGGACTAGGCTAGCTGATGACGCTATGACCATTAGCGACTGGTCCTGTGCAGGCCTCACTGAGGGTAACAGAATTTGGGACAACGGAGCCGGCCTTGTAATCCCCGTGAGCTGAGAAGGCTGGGACTTTAGGATGGCTAACCTTTTATTCACACTTTGTTGGAAAATCACATATGATTCAAGGGAGAGATTGATAAATGATATGTAAATACCCCCCCACTATGCCAATGCCAGGCAGTCGGAAACAAAAATTTAAAAACATCCCTACGACATAGACCAGCTTGGGTGAAAAAATAGGACCCCCCCCCCCCCTACGCCATAGACAGTGCCGGGGAAAAAATTGAAACCCCCCCCTGTCGGAAATCCAACACACACATACACAATGAACATAAGTTACCCCCATAAGGAAAGAGAATGGGTGATTCGTGATCGTCAAGACACCACGTATATATATCAACTTAATTATCTTTTAAACAACAGTTACCCTAGTGTTTAAACTTAATAAAAACACTAGAAGTGTTCACTAGGATTGATATAATTAAATACAACAGGAATATAGCTTAACTCTCTATTCCTTAATCATAAATCATAATAGAACCACCTAATATTTTAGGACGGCTCCCCTAAAGGCATAGGCACGTACGCCACAGAATCATAACAAAACACGAAGCGAAAAGGAGTTGACCCTGAGCAGCCGTGGAGTGCGGACGTGTCCCTCCGTGACTACTGGGGTTGTTAGCTGTTTGGTCGCCAGGTACTCACCTAGTTGTGCTTGCGGGGGTTGAGCTCTGGCTCTTTGGTCGGTGGTGGGCCTATTCTCAGCTGGTGGGGCGTCGCTGCCCCCCCCCCCCGAGTTGTTGCCCGGCTGGCTGCGTGCTAACGTGGCGGTACTGACATGGGGGGCCTTCAACTTCCTCCTGTTCTGCGTCAGAATTCCGTGGGTCTGGAGTTCTCTGGTAAGTCTGGTTATCCAGCCGTTGAGTTAGTGATGTTTGACATGCTTCGTGTCCCGTGGAGGCTGTCTACGGAGTTGAGCTTGTTACGGCCCACCGAGTGATTGTCAAGTTCGTGAGGGAGGAGGAGTATGGGACTTCCTCCGTCGGTACGAAGGGCGTTCGTTGCCGATGCCGGATGGCGCCAGCTCCGTTGCAGTTTCGGACCGCAGTGGTGCCCTGACTTATGTCAGTGTGCACGGTGGCCCCTGGAGTTCCCTGAAGACCTTCTCCGGCACTTCTTTCGGAGGTATGGTACTGTCATCAGTGTGTGGGTGAACACGCTTTCCTCAGGGAAGTATGCTGGGAAGCGGACGAACATCCGTACCTTAGGTTTGCGCCTGCGGTCGGATATCCCATCTTCTGTCCGGCTGCTGGGTTACTACGTTCGGGTGTATTATGCCCGGCAGCCCCGTACCTGTTTTCGGTGTGGCCAGTTAGGGCATCAAGCTGCCGGGTGCTCTGAGGCCCCTGCTGCACCTGTCAACTTGTTCCGGGTAGAGGATTTCCCGCCGCTCCCTCAGGGCGTGGATTCCGGAGATGAGGAGGGGCAGGTCCCGTTCGCTGCTGATGCAGCCCCCCCTGCGTCACCCGACATGCCCCCGGTGGTTGCTGTCCCTCCTCCGGGTGTTGCAGTGGCTCCTGTCGCTGGTCCCTTCGCTGTGCCAGTTGCTTCCGAGGGTCTCCCGGATGGTCTCTGCGAGTCGTCTTCGTCTTCCTCGTCTCCTGCTGCTGCACCTGGATCTGAACCCTCGCCTGGTGTTACGGCTGTGCTCGGTGTTGGGGGGGGGGATGCAGAGCGTCCTGTTGTGTGCGGCCCGGTTCCACATGTGGTTGAGGCTGCTGCCGTACTGCGTCGGCCGGCGGTTCGCCCGGTTCGTGAGGCCCGTGGTTCTGGGCCCGCCTCCGGATGTGAGGATGTGCGGCCCATGTCAAAGCGTTCCAGGCGTTCTTCTACTGCTTGGGCTGATGTGGTGGACTACGACGCAGGTGGAGCTTCGGGCGATGATGTGGCGATCCCGGGTGCCTCGCGCTCTACGACGATGGTGGTTGCTGACGTCCATGTGTCTGCTATTGACGAAGGTTGTGCGTCTCATTTACCTCCTGTTCTTTCTCCTGCAGAAGGTTCTCCGCAGTGGGGGGTGGTCGCTCCTCCGGACGTGGGTGGTGTGGATTCTGGTGCGAGCCGAGACATCAAGCTGGTGCTGAAGAAGGGTGGTGTGCCCGGGCCTCGGGTGCCCCTGTGGTGGTGCCCTGTGGCCCGTTCGCTCCTGTGAGGATGCGTGTTGGGGTCCTGGAGGACGTGTTGCCAGCGTCTGTGATGCCGCCGGGTCACTGGACGGAGATTGCCGAGTTACAGCTGTCTGACGGGCCAGAGCACTTTGGTGGTGGGCAGGTTCCCTTCCTGTCGAGCCGTGTGGCGACTAGTCGCCTCGTGGGTACTACTATTTGGGTCCCCTGCTTGCGGGTGTTTGTTGCCCCGGTTCCGGATGTTATGGAGTCCCCGGTGGGTGGACGGGACCCTTGGCGGTGGGTGCTCTGGGAAGCATTCAATGTACGGTTCCCGCGGGCCCGGTTCCCGGGCAAGTATGTTCCCTGATATGCTGTGTATTTGCTCTGTGAAATGCTGTGTGCCTCTCTGGCTGCTTGTTTTCCCTGTTTTATTTTGTGCTTGTGCCTCTCTATTTGTGCGTTTCCTAGCCGTGTGGCGTCTTAGTTTCTAGTGCTTGGCGTCTCTCGTTTCGCCTTTCCTGGCTTCGCGTTTCACCCTTACCGGGAACGCCGGGGCGCATCTGATCCCACGATCGTCGTCGCCCCTAACTCAACAACAACAACAACAACACGAAGCGAAGCGAGTGCTCCTGAGAGAATTGTGACAAGAGTTTCGCACGACAGACATTTTACTCTGTCTTAAGGGAACTACCACAGCAATTCTACGAAACCAGGAATGCTTGAGTTTCCGACTGCCTTATATTCTGTTTTATTTGGTGCACCATATAATATAGATTAAGTAGCCGGTTATTAGCATGAGAAAACCACAGACACTGTTAGTACCATTTTACTTAGCTCTTTACTACATACACAAATATTCATGTCAGATCTCTATCTCATAGGTTAATGTTCAACCACTAATTCTAAACATTCGGCAGGAATGAGTGATGTGAAGTTACCTTGGGTTACAGCTGGTTCCCAACACAAATATAGAAATTTGTTACCCTGCTGTACATCAAGCCTTGCAGGCCTCCAGATAGCCGCCATTACGTGGCACTCTGAGGCACAGGGCCACATCTGAAGTAACAACATAGTCAGCCTTAGCAGGCACCACCTACAGTAGCAGCAAAAGGCCCCCTTTTATTTTATACTGTAGATAAAGTAGTATACAGAATTAAATTAGCTATAAGAACAGTAGATTAGACCACAATATGTGGTATGATTTATAATTTATATATTAAAGACTAGGTAAACAATTTGTGGTTTATGAAGGATCCACTTCAAAGTGGTTTAAACCACAAATTGTCCCCTCCAACTGTGTGTAATAAGTTCTAGCAGCTGAATATACAGTCCACTAACTAAGAACTAACTCAGAAGAAAAATAATATAATATAAAGTAAATTAAAAATAAAATAAAGTAAATATTTAATATTTATGAAAGAAAAGAAATAAAACCTGCTAGGATTTTCCCACACCCCCAACGCCATAGACAGTGCTGGAAAAAAAACACACTCTATGACGCACTTTCAACAAGTACGTTACCAATGTAACATACGATTTTGTTACGTTGTTGAGTAGATTAGATACACAGTATTTAGTGGGTTTTCATATTTATTTAGTAGTCTTGGATACAGCAGTGCCGTAAACATTGAGAGGGAGCTTGGAGCAGAGCTGAGTGAGGCCGGAGTCACGGAGCTCTATGTGGGAGAGCTTTGTAGCTGGATGCGGTCCTAGTCTGCTGTCTGCTCTGTGTCGAAGCTGTAGAGTCTTGAGGTCGATTAGAACTGCATACACCGGGGTGCTATATTCTTGACTGGAAATATAAAAAAACACTGGGATTTATTAATCGAAGAGTTAGTAACAAGACACCTGGTGTTGCTCTTCAGCTATATCTTGCTCTGATTAGGCCACATTTAGATTATGTAGTTCAGTTTTGGTCGCCATACTATAGAATGGATGTAAATTCACTAGAACGTATCCAGTACAGAATGACAAAGTTAATCCCTCATATTAGAAACCTGTCATATGAAGAAAGATTGACAAAGTTTTGTCAATCTTTCAATCATGTCAATCACAATCTTGTGATTGACAAGATTTCAACCTTGTCAATCTTTCAATCTTGTCAATCACCCCTAGTTTTTCGCCTCTAGAAAGGCAAAGAACTATGGGTGTCATGATAGAGGTATACAAGTGGATGAATGGGCATAACAAAGGGGGATATCAATACGGTATTAAAAGTATCAACACAAGACAGAACATAAAACAGTGGGTATTAATTGGATAAGTTTAGATTTAGGAAAGACCTGGATAAATTCTGGTTCGGTAACAGGGTTGTTGATTTGTGGATTTCTGTGTTCAATGATTTCTGTGTGTAATGAAGTAAGGGCTGATAGTCAAAATAGAGATCCTAAATGTAGTTGTTGTCCTTGTATATAAGTCACCGGAGGCAAACCCTCAGCAGTTTAACGACCAACTAATGAAAATAGAACACTGCTTGGAAAACCTCACAAATCCAGCTCCGAACATCATCCTGCTTGTGGACTTCAACCTACGGTACCTGAAATGGAAGCACCTGGCTAATACAGTAATAACAGAAAGAATACCAGGAAGTAGCCTTAATGAACAGGCACATGCAAATGACCTGCTACGGATGTGCGACAGGTTTGCCTTAAACCAGCAAATAGTAGAACCAACTAGGAAGGAGAACACGCTGGACCTCATTTTCACTAATAATGATGAATTGATCAGGAACATAATGATTACAAATACCTGTTACTCAGATCACAACTTAATTGAAGTTCTGATAACCATGGGGAATAGACCTTCAAAACCAGTCCAGATTCCCGGTGGAGGAGATTTCAGCAAATTCAACTTCAATAATAAACAGATAAACTGGGAGCAAATAAACCAGGACTTCACAGAAATAAACTGGGAAGAAAAGCTAGAAAATGTAAACCTGAACCAGTGCCTGGAAAAAATAAGCTCAGTAGCACAAGGAATATGTACAAACTGCATCCCCCTAAGAAAAAAGAGAAAGAGATGCAGATTGGAACGGGAACGTCGTTCCCTATATAGGCGAAGAAAACGAATCGCGGAACAACTTGAGAGTCGCACCCTGTCTCAAGAACAGCAAAGAAGGATAGGTAGAGAAATAGAAACAATTGAACTCAAGCTACAAGAATCATACAAAACCCAGGAGAGGCAAAGAGAGCAAAAGGCCATCAGTGAAATAGAGAGAAATTCGAAATATTTTTTCTCCTATGCAAAATCAAGATCAAAAACCACATCTAGTATTGGGCCCCTGCGAAAGGGAGAGGAAACTTTCACTAATGACAACAAAGAAATGAGCGAGTTACTGAGGAAGCAGTACGACTCTGTTTTCAGCAAACCACTAAATGCACTAAAGATTGATAACCCAAATTAATTTTTCATGGATATGATACCTTATTTATTTATTAACATCTTTATTGACAAAATTAATTACAATTTTGCCTAATCTGAGGATTTTGATAGTCTTATTGAAGTAGGATAATGCTGGAATTCACTGTCACGCAGGACAGAGGGTCATACATAAGACAATAGGTCTAAACTATAGGCTGAAGCACATATATATCATGGTTACAATCAATGTTTTAATGTATGGATATGTGAAAACAACTTTCTATTGTGCACTACCACACAAGGGTAGGGATGGGTTCATAAGTGATGCAGCTTAGAAGTAATATAAATAATAATTTTTCTTCATTCTTTAAAATGGACAAGCAAATTTTGGGTAAATTGTTAGGATGTCGTCCAGAACACCTGAGTCAATAAAATAGTTACACAGTTGGTGGTACAAGAGGCCAGGAGGTCTAAAGTCCTTTACGGTTTCACATTCATCAATATAGTGTTCTAGTGAATGCATTGAAGGTTTATCACAGAGTTTACACTCTGAGTATTCTGGTAGTGGCTCAGCCACTACCTGCCAGATGTGTCTATAGCCAAGGCAAATTCGCGCAATGACTACATCACATTGCCTGGTTCGGTTACTGTGCTGACCATACAAATACCTATTATTACAAAACTTGTCATAACTTTTAATATTGCAGCTTTCAGGTCTCCGGGCATTTCTTAGTTCTTCTAAATCTGAATTAATTTCTTTAATTTGTATGTTTCTAATAACTGCATTAGATAGTCCAAAGTCATAATCAATGTTTTCTTTCCTGCAAGCCTCATTGGCCAATCGATCTATAAAGTCATGTTCTCCAACTCCAACATGGGATGGGATCCACACAAATTTTATACATGAGTTATTATCATTGGCAAAAATTACATTCCATTTAATATTACAAGCTACTTCCGACATACATTGTGATGGGTTATTTAAGGACTGCAGAGCACTTTTAGAGTCACAGAAAATAACTCCACCACCATTGAGCTTAAGGTATTCAGTGGCTAGATAAATGCCCAATAGCTCGGTCTAAGTCGTGCTTGCCCAGTTGTTCAATCTCTGTGTACTAGTCATGATCATCTCATTCCCTTTATATACTGCACATGCACAACCTATTCTACCAGTGCCTAACTGTACAGAGCCATCAGTAAAGGCATAGGATTCTGTCGGTTTGAGAATTTGAAGATGACTGTCAATGGCTTTTAATGTTATACATCTCAAAATGTCAGTGTTATACATTTGTTTTACACTGATGGGGGTATAATGCAGAGAGACCTCCACATCTTTCCAAGGGGGAATATAGTGAACAGTTTTATCAGGGTTAAGAGACACATTCAGTTTCTGAAGATTATAGGCCCACAACTGAGCCACACACTGTAGGGAGCTTTTTGCGGCGGATTGAGGGAACAGTCAGAATTGTTTAGAATGGATCTCAATTTAATTGATACCAACATCAAAGCATATATCAGACGTCGCCCAATCCCCACTGGATATTGAAGAACCCATAAACAGTATGCCTATGCACTCTGCACCAGGCCCGGATTCTTGGAACTCCATATTCATCAAGAACTGTAAAAAAAACACTATCGCAGGCCCTTCACATTCTGTGGAGACAGAGCCTAGATACTGGCGTTATCCCTGACATACTAAAACAGCAGAGATAGCACCACTCCATAAAGAAGGAAATAAGGCAGAGGCAAAAAATTACAGACCGATAGCACTAACTTCGCCAACCCGTCCTCGCAAATTCGTAGTCAATATTGACTTATTAAATACGTGCATTGGTGATATACTAAACATAATAGATACCCTTAAAAAGCTTCATAGAAAACACCGACCTCACCTAACCTTGTTAGTATGATAAGATAAGCATCTTATTGCTTCGTAATTACAATTATTACTTAACCTGTACCTATAATAGGTTAAGTAACAATTGCAATTACGAAGTTATAAGATGCTTATCTTAACATACTAACAAAGTTAGGTAAGGTCGGTGTTTTCTATGAAGCTTTTTAAGGGTATCTATTATGTTTAGTATGTCACCTATGCACGTATTTAATAAGTCAATATTGACTATACGAATTTGCGAGGACGGGTTGACTTCGCACATCATAAAAAGTTTTGAGAGAGTGCTAAGAAGTAAGATAACAAAATACATGGAATCACCGCATCTCCATAACCCCGGACAATATGGTTTTAGAACAGGGCGCTCTTGCCTGTCGCAGTTGCTGGACCACTATGATATGGCATTAGATGCTATGGAAGACAAACAAAACGCTGATGTAATTTACACAGATTTCGCAAAAGCTTTTGATAAATGTAACCATGGTGTTATTGCACATAAAATGCGTTCAAAAGGAATTACAGGAAAAATAGGCAGATGGATCTACAATTTCCTGACTAACAGAACTCAATGTGTAATAGTCAACAAAATAAAATCCAGCCCATCAACCGTGAAGAGCTCAGTCCCCCAGGGTACTGTACTTGCTCCAGTACTTTTTCTCATCCTCATATCGGACATAGACAAAAACACAACCTATAGCACTGTATCATCCTTTGCAGATGACACTAGGATTTTCATGAGAGTAGGCAACATAGAGGAGACGGCAAACGTACGGAAAAATTGAAAATATAAAAACAGAAACCAGGTACAAAACTCAGGCAAATCATAACATAGAACGAAAAGGCAATGTAAAGGATCTGGGTGTACTCATGTCGGAAGACCTTACCTTTAAAGAACACAATAAAGTAGACGTCACAACTGCAAGAAAAATGACAGGTTGGATAACAAGAACTTTTCACACTAGAGATGCTATACCGATGATGATACTTTTCAAAACGCTTGTGCTCTCTAGAGTGGAGTACTGCTGCACAATGACAGCCCCTTTCAAAGCTGGAGAAATTGCTGACCTGGAGAGCGTGCAGAGATCCTTTACTGCTAGAATCCACCCAGTAAAACATCTAAATTACTGGGATCGACTAAAGAGCCTAAATCTGTACTTCCTTGAGCGCAGGCGGGAGAGATACATAATAATTTACACGTGGAAAATAATCGAGGGACTGGTCCCAAACCTGCACACAGAAATAACATCACCTGAGACCAGAAGACATGGCAGGATGTGCAGAATACCCCCGTTGAAAAGCAAAGGTGTAACAGGTACTCTGAGAGAGAACTCTATCAACATCAGAGGCCCGAGACTGTTCAACACGCTTCCACTACACATAAGGGGTATAACTGGCAGACCCCTCACAGTGTTCAAGAGAGAACTGGATAAGCACCTTCAAAGGATACCTGATCAACCAGGCTGTGACTCATACGTCAGGCTGCGAGTAGCCGCGTCTTACAGTCTGGTTGATCAGTCCAGCAACCAGGAGGTCTGGTCGACGACCGGGCCGCGGGGACGCTAAGCCCTGGAAGCACTTCAAGGTAACCTCAAGGTAAGGTAAGGGCAAAGAGGTAGAATAGCTTGTTGACAGAGCCCAGGTGCACGGGGGAATTGTGTAAACCCCAGTTTTGTGTCTCGTAGAGACTGCAGGATCCGTGTGAGGTCAGTAGAACTCCCGGTTGCAATTCTTTAACCATGTCGTGGCACAGTCGATTAAGGTGCGTATGGGATCCTCTCGGACGAAGGTTCGAACCCTCATCGTGTCTCTTGTGGATTTGTTCATTGTTGCTACTGTAATTTCTGTGTGTTTTTGGATATATTTACATTTGTGAATGCACGAATGTATGTTGATGGATGAATGCATGTGGATACATACGTGAATGTTTGTATGTTTGTGGCTGCATGTATGTATGTATGTATGTATGTATGTATGTATGTATGTATGTATGTATGTATGTATGTATGTATGTATGTATGTATGTATGTATGTATGTGTATGTATGTATGTTGTGTATGTATGTATGTATGTATGTATGTATGTATGTGTGTATGTGGATATATGTATGTAAAACAAATACAATATTGTATGAATAACTAAAGAAAATTTATCATACCATTTTCAACAGATTATTCGACTGAAATGTCGTCAGAGATTTGTATATCTTCTCAGTTTTTGGATGACAGTCACTCATTAAGTTCTTGAAGGTAAATATTTGTTTCTTTGTTTGACGGCAGGCAGTGTGGAGCCATGACAGGCCAGAAGTGGTCAGTGTTGACTTCCTATGACGCCCCCAAACCCAGACCTTCGTCTTCACCACCACCGCTGCTGATGGAGGCGCTGACATAGGCTTCCAACTCCTCATTGAAGGTGAGTCTATGGGTTGATTCTCATGTGTTCACATGGGAGTTATTGGTTCTTATTCACTCCCGATGAATGAACTTACCTCTACAGATGACATTTTTCCAGACTGTTTCAGCTGTTCACTTGCAACACACATTTCTTTGAAAGGTGATAAACAGTGCATTATTGATCCGCAAAAATACATCTCCATATTTGTTTTTAAATGGTTCTCATCACTCATTTCACTAATGTTCATTCCTTATTGTTTTGTATTATTCTTCTTCGCAAACTCCTTACTGCCCCACATCTATGTACTATCAACAATCTACTCATCAACTATCAGCTTCCCATTCTCGTGAAAGGTCATTCATCTTCCTTCTCCAGAGTTAAAAATGCCATCATCATTATCTCCACACACCCATTGTTCACATTATCTCCACACACCCATTGTTCACATTATCCCATACTGGCCCATTCCCAGCAAACATTTTCACGTTTTTAAAACGTCTAAAAACGACATTTCATTGTTTTCAGCACGTTTATAATTACGTTTGAAAATGTTTTTTGAGAACTTTTATTTACGACCTTAGAACGTAAATAAATAATGTTTCAAAAAACATTTCTGTAATCTTTTAATTACCTATATTAATAAATTTTCTTGTGTCACACTACATTTACAAAACCCTGTTCTTAAATTCAAATCCTGCTCTGAAACT
>WNGS01158944.1:0-10374 GCA_020271785.1 Procambarus virginalis
ATTAATACAGTAATGTATATTAATACACAAAAATTAACATTTTGGCATAAATATGTTACAGCTAAGATTGAGATTTTTAATAGAGTATGAATGAGAGGTTTGGCAGCCATGCGTGGTCAGCAACCTTCTCTCTCTCTCTCTCTCTCTCCACTTCCACCTCCCCTGACAACACCTTCCACCACTGACCCCACCTGCCTCCTTCCACCACTTGCCTCCCCTTCCACCACCTGCCTCCCTTTCCACCACCTGCCTCCCCTTCCACCACCTGCCTCCCCTGACACCTTCCACCACCTGCCTCCCCTGACACCTTCCACCACCTGCCTCCCTGACACCTTCCACCACCTGCCTCCCCTGACACCTTCTGCCACCTGCCTCCCCTGACACCTTCCACCACCTGCCTCCCCTGACACCTGCCACCACCTGCCTCCCTGACACCTGCCACCACCTGCCTCCCCTGTCACCTTCTGCCACCTGCCTCCCCTGACACCTTCTGCCACCTGCCTCCCCTGACACCTTCTGCCACCTGCCTCCCCTGACACCTTCTGCCACCTGCCTCCCCTGACACCTTCCACCACCTGCCTCCCCTGACACCTTCCACCACCTGCCTCCCCTGACACCTTCCACCACCTGCCTCCCCTGACACCTTCCACCACCTGCCTCCCCTGACACCTTCCACCACCTGCCTCCCCTGACACCTGCCACCACCTGCCTCCCCCTGCCACCACCTGCCTCCCCCTGCCACCACCTGCCTCCCCCTGTCACCACTTGCCTCCCCCTGCCACCACCTGCCTCCCCTGACACCTGCCACCACCTGCCTCCCCCTGCCACCACCTGCCCCTGACACCTGCCACTACCTGCCTCCCCCTGCCACCACCTGCCTCCCCTGCCACCACCTGCCTCCCCCTGCCACCACCTGCCTCCCCCCTGCCGCCACCTGCCTCCCCCTGCCACCACCTGCCTCCCCCTGCCACCACCTGCCTCCCCCTGCCACCACTTGCCTCCCCCTGCCACCACCTGCCTCCCCCTGCCACCACCTGCCTCCCCCTGCCGCCACCTGCCTCCCCCTGCCACCACCTGCCTCCCCCTGCCACCACCTGCCTCCCCCTGCCACCACCTGCCTCCCCCCTGCCGCCACCTGCCTCCCTTGCCACCACCTGCCTCCCCCTGCCACCACCTCCCTCCCCTGACACCACCACAAATGATGCCAGCCACCTCACCAAGGCCTAACGTTCACACGACCTGTGCTTGTTTATTGGCCTACTCAAAATTTAATCTTAATAAAATATTGTCTGTTTTGAAGTTTTATTCATTTTATACAGTACTGTACTGTATTAATACCTAATGTATTATAGTACAGTACGTAGGCTGTTAGAGGGAGGGAGGGAGGGATCCAGGAAACAAACCGCCCCTCCCACCCCCACCCCCCCAATGGCTCAGGGAGCGACCGCCAGCAATGCAATTGTATTAAAAATTCTGTGAAAAGGAAATATGTTCAAACTGTTTAAAATATTTACTGTATATATCACAATTTTCACCATTATTATTGCTCCAATATGACATTTTTCTAATAAAAAGGCTATTTTCAGTGTAGATAATGCGATAATTATCATTAAATTGACTCGTGGCATCTGACGACGAGAGGAGAGTGGGGTAGTGGCTGGTCTGTGGTGGTCAGGTGCAGGAAGGAGGGTGGGGGGGCTGGAGGGGGAGCATAGAAGCGCCTGTCACGTGTTGCCTCTACTGACACCACTTGCCTCCTGACAACAACTCTTCACCAATGCCCCCCTGACACCATTTTATCACCATTTCAGCTGGTTGTCAGCTGCCTGGCTGACAACCTGCCTCCCATGAGAATACGTAACTTACACCACCTGCCCCCTAACAAAAAACCCTAACCACTGACACCACTTGCCTCCTGACAACAACTCTCTCACCAATGCCCCCCTGACACCATTTTATCACCATTTCTCCCTAGAAACAATGGGTAAGGATAATATAACACTATATAACTGTTTACACTCTGGCGAATCATAGTTGATGACAGCCAGCCCCAACGCTCGGCCTCGGTGACCGCTTAGACGAACATTCCTCACTTAATCGAACATTTGTATGTTCCACTGAACATTTGGTACCAAATTCAATTTGTTCGGCTCTTCCGGGAATTCGATAGAGCGGGGTTCGTTAGTCTGAGGAAGCACTGTATTGCACAATATTTCATGTATCAATCAGTGTTGTTAATATTTTCTCAATAAAATTTTAGAGATGTGTTTTGTTTTACCCTGAACAGTGCAGGTAATATATTTTTAATGTTATGACACAGGCTGTGGCAGTCAGGCCATAACAATGGCGATCAAGCCTTGTCACTGAGAGCTAGCCAAGACGAAATATTTTGAGCTCACCTTTTCTCTGTAATGATAGAATATACTTTTGCAAAGATTAATATGTAGCTTTTCTTGAAAAATAAAAATCAGCGTTGAATGTAATGAAACGCCATTTTCTGGGTGAGTCCCTGAGGCTCTCCGGAGCTATCCATGGCTGATATGGATACCCTAACTATTTTGCATCAGTCGATGTGGGTGGAGTTCTAGGCCTACCGGGGACCACAAGCCAGAACCTGGCATCCTCAGAGAGGCATGGGGAGCAATGGCCCATAGAATTTCACATGTGATTTGTAGCATTCTATATCTGCCATCGACCGGGACAGGCACCCAGAAAGGTAAGCGCCACAAAACAAACCCCTATTCTGGATAACAACAAAAATCGACAAACGAGTGGACAGAACTCCCCCAGAAAAACAAACTAACAAGCATGACGTCACACGAGCCGCGTCGCATGTCTGCGCAGCTCCCCCTTCCCAGAAGGGGGAAGGGGGAGCCCCAGACCCCCATGCCGGCAATCTCCGCCCCAGTTCCGAGGCTGGATATCAAAACCGCGAAAAAAAATGCCGACCGGAGGGCGGGAGGGTGCTGGGGAGCCTCCAGGACTTACCCAGAAAATGGCGTTTCATTACATTCAACGCTGGTTTTCTGGGGGAGCACCTACGGCTCCCCGGAGCTACTTCACCAAAGACTACCTAAGAAAACAAGGGGACATACCTGGGAGGCGGTCGGTGCACCACTCCTCAACACGAAGTCAAGACCAGAAGCAAAGCAAACCTGAACCGAAAGAGCCACAACAATCAAGAAGAAGAAAACAGGAGCAAACACAAAGGACGAAGGCACAAAAACCCCATCGCACCCGAGACCAAAAGGCATGCAGAACCCCAGGAAGAGGGGGACATGACGGAGAAGGCCCGTCCCAGAAAAAGGGGCGAAGACCGTAGAAAAGCACCCACAGACAGGACGGAAGCAACAGGCATAATGGACAAGGAAACCGAGCCCAGGGAGGGACCGACGCCCAAAAAGCACGTGTGGAGAGGGGGAACGGAAAAACCCCACTCCACAAAACCGCAAGCCCCGCCCAGAGGGGTAGAAAAACCCGGCGGGGACCAACGGGGGCGGAGGCCCCCCACGTTAGCCCCACCCCAGCTGTCCACCCAAAGCCCCAGCATCAAGAAAAACCCCGGGGCAGCAGTGAAAAACACTAAGGAACGGAGCCCACCGGGCTCCGGAACTTGAACCGAAACCGGAGGATAGGCGAGGGGCGAGACGAAGACCCCAAGCTCATCCCCCGCCAGCACAACGAGGCGAGGACTACGAGGACAGGACAGAGAATCCAAGGAACATGGAAAAACCAGGCCCGGCACAAGACCGGCAAGAAAGGAGGACCCCAGAGGGAGCACAGAAGGGCCGAACAAAATCCCACAACCAACCCCTACACACAGTCGCAGTACCAAAACCGCAGCAAAACATCACCACACTCCCCGAGGAAGTGACAGGGAAGATAAAGATAAATCGTAACGCGAGTGGCACACAAGGGGGCACAGGCGGAAACCGAGTACCCAATCGAGCCACAGGGACGGTAGAAGAAACATGTGCAGTAACAGTAACAGACAATCAAAGGAACACATTAGGCAGCCCAACTTGGGCCGACCCCATACACAGCCCCAAGAGCAGAGACGAGAGCACCCATGAAGCACAGAATCCGCTCGTCAGGCGAACGACAGAGGAGAGGCGGAACCAAAGAGCCAGAACCCAAGCCTGCAAGCACAAGGGGGCGAGCACAAAACACCCTCGACACAGGAAAATGTACCACCGAACAGGCACCCCCACCATTGCACCGTGGAACAAGGTGGAGGCGGGGCCCTGAACTCAAGCAAGGTTAGACAAGCATAGGAGAGGGGCAGGATGAGTACAGGCAGGAGCCGCCTCGGAAGGGCCAAGAGGCCACCCGCAGTCACCCGTGAACCGAGGAAGGAATCAGGTGGTGAGAACAAGAGCTGCCCTGCATGGGCCAATAGCCCTGCAGTAGGCACCCCGGTTGGTACAGTCCACGTTCTCAAGTACGTATGTACACCCATGCCTACTGCCAAAAACAAAAACAGCGTCAGGATGAGGGAGACACCAGACCACACTAACTCACCTGCAGAACATAGGCGCTGAAGGGCCACGACGCAAGCCTATGAGAACGTAGCCGGCGGCCAGGGCGCCCATGCTGGAGAGGAGGGGAGCGGCGAAGGAGGCTCCCCACCCTAAAATGCAGGGAAAAAACCTTGTGACTTCCCCACAGCGGCACTCCAAAACACCCCCAAAACAATGAGGCACGGATTGGAGAAAAGAAAAAAGCGAGAGGCGAAGCCCCCTCGAGAGAAAATGGATGCAGAACACCAACACGTGTGCACACCGCCCGGAACCAAAACAAACTCCCACGCCGCATGCGCAGGAAACGAAAGAAAAGTAGCCCAACAAGGCGAGAAGTAGCCCAACCGGCGACAAGCAGCCCAACTGGCGACAAGCAGCCCAACCGGCGACAAGCAGCCCAACCGGCGACAAGTAGCCCAACCGGCTACAAGGAGCCCAAACGGCAACAAGGAGCCCAAACGGCGACAAGGAGCCCAAACGGCTACAAGGAGCCCAAACGGCTACAAGGAGCCCAAACGGCTACAAGGAGCCCAAACGGCTACAAGGAGCCCAAACGGCTACAAGGAGCCCAAACGGCTACAAGGCTGTTCTGTCCAGAACAGAAGGAACCAGTATGGAGGCAAACTCCGGGACACGCAGGAGGTAAGCCGCAAAGGCCAACTGCACCGCAGGCGAAGAGATGCGGGTAGCCGAAAACCTCCGGAAGACGGAACCGAAGAAACCACAGGGACACGGAACCGAACCCGAGGTGGAGCAGAACCCAAGCCCAAATCGTACGCAGAGGGAGGAAAAGAAAACCCCACTCCTTGCAACAGTAAGCCCCGCTCAGAAGGATGGAAATCCAGGCAGGGCGCAATGGAGCCCAAGGCCCCCAAGGCTGCTCCTCCCCAACCCCAGGAGCCTCTACACCAGGCCCCGAGGCTGAGTCGACCTCCAAAGCCCCGGCCCCACAAGAAAAAGCCGGGGCAGCCGAGAGAGCTGGAAGACATGGGGCCCACTGGTCAGACCCCGGAGCATCGGCCGGAGGAACAGACTCGAATACCTCCGCAGCTACCCCGGACGGGGCAACCCCCGAAACTGCCCAAGTCTCAGAACCTCTAACCCCGCCCTGACCCCGAAGCCTGCAGACGCATAGGGGCCGGAAGCAGGAGGAGGAAAAACAAGGGGGCTGTGGAAGGAACCAAGGCCGAAGCGACCAAAACCCCCAAGTCTGGGTCCCTACACAAAGCGAGGCAGCATCGGTGCGTCCGGGGAAGCGACAAACCCGAGCGCGTTGCAACAACCTACCCTGCAACACGCGAGCTGCCTGCACCCACGGGAATTCATCAGCAGACTGGGTGAAAGGAGTCACGAACAAGCAACAAAGCTCGCAGGACTCAGGGTCGAATGTGTCACCGACCCAACAGGCAGCATGACGGAGGCAAAAACAAGGAGAGTCACCCTGAGACAAAGGGACAGAGCAACCCTCAACTCGCGCAAAGCAAGGGGGGACGCAAAGGTCTCCACTATCGGACCCGAGAATCCCCGGGGGGTTTCCCAGGGCCCCTAGACTGGGTCTGCTAAGGGTTATCCCAGACAGGGCACTGCTAACCGGCGCCCCAAACTACCAAGCAAACTGCTAAAGCTGGACCCACGGGACGTGTCCATCCGTGAGGGCGAAGCAGGGGGTGCCACCACACAAACGACCCTAATATACGGGAGGGGGGGGGGGAGGCTACGCAGTACCCTGCGCCCCACCAGTGCTATAACTACCACTGACCCCAAGGCAAACAAGGGAGGAAAACCCCGAAACACTTGGGGCGGCCAAACGCCAAGCTGTGAAAAGCCAACAGAGGTAGACCCAAGGTGACTTGTGGAAGGCAACCCCAAGCCCCAAGGGCGGTACTTACTGGGCACTCAGGGAAGGTGACCCTATGCACATGCAGCCCGAGTACCTGAGAATACTACTCCCAGCTCACACGACCACCGTAAGAGCAGCACTGCAAACAAGTCACAGCACTGAGACAAGACCGGAGCTGGAGCCACACAACCATGCACTATCCCATCAGCCGAGGAACTGGGGCGGGGATTGCCGGCACGGGGGTCTGGGGCTCCACCTTCCCCCTCCCGGGGAGGGGGGAGCTGCGCAGACATGTGGTGCGGCTCGTGTGATGTCATGCTTGTTAGTTTGTTTTTCTGGGGGGAGTTCTGTCCACTCGTTTGTCGATTTTTGTTGTTAACCAGAATAGGGGTTTGTTTTGTGGCGCTTACCTTTCTGGGTGCCTGTCCCGGTCGATGGCAGATATAGAATGCTCCAAATCACATGTGCAATTCTATGGGCCATTGCATCCCGTGCCTCTCTGAGGGGGCCAGGTTCTGGCTCGTGGTCCCCGGTAGGCCTAGAACTCCACCCACATCGACTGATGCAAAATAGTTAGGGTATCCATATCAGCCATGGATAGCTCCGGGGAGCCGTAGGGGCTCCTCCCAGAAAAATTAATATGTTGAAATACTATAATAAAATTGGTAAATTGACTTACTTTTAATGAAGCTGAAGATTACAAAATTGTGAAGATTACGTCATCCTCTGCAGCGCTTGTTTTATATTATTCATTACTGTATACAGGGTACATATAGTATGTACACTTATTTTCAGGCATTCACTTCACATAACAGCTAGCCTTACTACTAATTCACATGAGTTCTAATTCTAATTCGCAATTGAAAATTATTTCTACTGTATATTTACACTGTACAGTATCTTTTATCAAGGCTTAAATAATCATTAATTAACACTTGCAATACTGTACTCTATCAACACTTTTTACACTAATTTATATGCCTTTCAATCATATTTTATATCGTTAGTGGAGGCTACACGACTTTTGATTGGAATTCAGCATCAGCGGATGCAACATGGCTTGCAGAGCATTTGTTGCTGGCGGATGCTCCATGACTTGTCGATGGGAATTCAGCATCGGCGGGTGCAGCATATCTTGCAGAGAATTGGTTGCCGGCGAAGGCTGCACAACTTATCGATGGGAATTCAGCATCAGCGGGTGCAGCATAGCTTGCAGAGCATTTGTTGCTGGCGGATGCTCCATGACTTGTCGATGGGAATTCAGCATCGGCGGGTGCAGCATATCTTGCAGAGAATTGTTGATGGGAATTCAGCATCAGCGGGTGCAGCATAGCTTGCAGAGCGTTGTGCTGCAACAGTCGATTGCACAACTTGTCGCATGGATCGGCGGGTGTGCTTACCTGCTTGATACCTGCTTGATGGGGTTCTGGGAGTTCTTCTACTCCCCAAGCCCGGCCTGAGGCCAGGCTCGACTTGTGAGAGCTTGGTCCACCAGGCTGTTGCTTGGAGCGGCCCGCAGGCCACATACCCACCACAGCCCGATGGTCCGGAACTTCTCTTAGAAAACAGTTTTCTCTTGAAGATGTCCACGGTTGTTCCGGCAATATTTCTTATAGTCGCTGGGAGGACGTTGAACAACCGCGGACCTCTGATGTTTATACAGTGCTCTCTGATTGTGCCTATGGCACCCTGCTCTTCACTGGTTCAATCTTGCATTTTCTTCCATATCGTTCACTCCAGTACGTTGTTATTTTACTGTGCAGATTTGGGACCTGGCCCTCCAGTATTTTCCATGTGTATATTATTTGGTATCTCTCTCTCGTCCTTTCTAGAGAGTACATTTGGAGAGCTTTGAGACGATCCCAATAATTTAGGTGTTTTATCTCGTCTATGCGTGCCGTATATGTTCTCTGTATTCCCTCTATTTCAGCAATCTCTCCTGCTCTGAAGGGGAAGTGAGTACTGAGCAGTACTCGAGACGGGACAACACAAGTGACTTGAAGAGTACAACCATTGTGATGGGATCCCTGGATTTGAAAGTTCTCGTAATCCATCCGATCATTTTTCTGGCTGACTCAATATTTGCTTGGTTGCTCCCTAAACGTTAGATCGTCGGACATCATTATTCCCAAATCCTTGACATGCTGTTTTCTACTATGGGAAGATTCGATTGTGTTTTGTACCCTGTATTATGTTTCAGATCCTCATTTTTGCCGTACCTGAGTACCTGAAATTTATCACTGTTAAACATCATGTTATTTTCTGCTGCCCAATCGAAAACTTTGTTGACATCTGCTTGTAGTTTTTCAATGTCTTCAGCAGAGGTAATTTTCATGCTGATTTTTGTGTCATCTGCAAAGGACGACACGAAGCTGTGACGTGTATTTTTGTCTATATCAGATATGAGAATAAGGAACAGTAGCGGTGCAAGGACTGTACCTTGAGGTACAGAGCTTTTAACATCGCTTGGACTCGATTTTATCTGATTGACTGTTACTCTTTGTGTTCTGTTCGACAGGAAATTGAGTATCCAGCGTCCTACTTTTCCAGTTATTCCCATTGACCTCATTTTGTGAGCTATCACCCCATGGTCACATTTGTCGAACGCCTTTGCAAAGTCTGTGTATACAACATCTGCATTTTGCTTTTCTTCTAGGGCTTCTGTGATTTTGTCATAGTGGTTGAGTAACTGTGACAGACAGGATCTTCCCGCTCTAAATCCATGTTGTCCTGGGTTGTGCAATTCATTGTTTTCCATAAAACTAGAAATTTGATTCCTAATCACTCTTTCAAACACTTTTATTATGTGTGATGTTAGTGCAACTGGCCTATAATTTTTTGCCAAGGCTTTACTCCCCCCCTTGTGCAACGGAGCTATATCTGCAGATTTAAGTGCTGCTGGTATCTCCCCTGTATCCAGGCTCTTTCTCCATATTACGCTGAGTGCTCTCGCTACTGGTACTTTACATTTCTTTATGAATATTGAATTCCATGAGTCAGGCCCAGGAGCTGAGTGCATAGGCATATTGTCAATTTCTCTTTCAAAGTCTTCCGAGTTTGTGGTAATATCCGTTATATTATCTGCAGCTTGAATGTCATTCATAAAGAAGCTGTCTGGGTCATCAACTTTCATGTTGTTTATTGGTGTGCTAAACATAGCCTCATACTGGCTTCTTAGAATTTCACTAATCTCTTTGTGTCCTCTGTGTACGTACCTTCATTTGTAATTAACGGTCCAATACTGGTCGAGGTTTTGGATTTTGATTTTGCGTATGTGAAAAAATATTTCGGATTTTTCCTTATCTCTTGTATAGCTTTCTGTTCCAATTCCATTTCCTCAGACTCATATGATCGCTTCAACGTTTGTTCTATTTCTTCGATCTCCCTGCTTAGGCTTATTTTCCTTGCTTGTGATAGTTGTGTCTGCCGAAGCATTTCCGTTATTTTTTTCCTTCTCCTGTACAGTCGTCTGCGTTCTCTTTCTAGAGTGGTCCTCTTTCTGCCCCTCCTCATAGGCACGTGCTTCAAGCAGACCTTGTAAGCTTCAGCTGTCAGTTGAGCTATTCCCTGTGGGAGTTTTGTCGCTTAAGACCGTCTCCCATTGAATGGTTGCAAGGTCTACATTTATTTTTTCCCAGTCGATCCTCTTATTGTTGAAATTGAATTGATTGAATATTCCTTCTCGCTTGTTGGGTCTCTTAGACCTACTACCGTTATTTATGCTAGTTCGCACTTCATGAGCTTATGGTCTGAGTATGAAGTATCTGAGATTGTGATGTCTCGATTAGTTCATCATTGTTTGTGAATAACAAGTCTAGTGTGTTTTCGTTCCTAGTTGGTTCTGTAATCTGTTGATTGAGCGAGAATTTGTCACAGAATCTCAAAAGTTCTCTGACCTGTGGTTGGTTATTTCCCGGGTCATTCCCTGCTATGATATTTGTGTTTGCCATTCTCCATCTTAGACTCGGTAAATTGAAATCTCCAAGGAAGATAATATCTGGAGCTGGGTTTGAC
>WNGS01158944.1:26794-45006 GCA_020271785.1 Procambarus virginalis
ATACACAACCATTACATGTTAACACAACATGTGAAGTGTGAGGGAGGTGAGAGAGAAGCCTGCAGGATCAATACCCCAGACACCACGGTCCATCTTGTGGACATCTGCAGGCCTCCACGCCAATACTATACACACTCACATCCGTCACACACACACACCCGTCACACGCACACACACACCCGTCTCACACACTCTCACACACACTCACACCCGTCACACACACACCACACACACACCCCGTCACACGCACACAAACACCCTCTCACAAACACTCTCACACACACACACCCGTCACACGCACACCCTCTCACACCACTCACACGCACACACCCGTCACACGCACACATACACCCTCTCACAAACACCCACACCCGTCACACGCACACCCTCTCACACACACTTTCTCACACCCGTCACACACACACACACAGCCGTCACACACCACACACACACACACACACAACACCACACAACCACACACACACACACACACACACACACACACGTCACCACACACACACCTCATGGTGCAGGTCCCACCCCGCCTCCACCAACCTCTACCACCAATAAACACATCACAACCACGACTCATTCATCGACTTACATGCCCCTTAACACCGAGGTCATTGGCGCCCGTATTAGTACACTGTCCCACTACCCAGTCGTCACCACCCTCGTCACCACCAACGACCCCTGATGCGTGTTCTCGTCACCACCAACGACCCCTGATGCGTGTTCTCGTCACCACCAACGACCCCTGGTGTGTGTTCTCGTCACCACCAACGACCCCTGATGCGTGTTCTCGTCACCACCAACGACCCCTATGCGTGTTCTCGTCACCACCAACGACCCCTGGTGTGTGTTCTCGTCACCACCAACGACACCTGGTGTGTGTTCTCGTCACCACCAACGACCCCTGGTGTGTTCTCTCCACCACCAACGACCCCTGATGCGTGTTCTCGCCACCCACCAACGACCCCTGATGCGTGTTCTCGCCACCACCAACGACCCCTGATGCGTGTTCTCTCCACCACCAACGACCCCTGATGCGTGTTCTCTCCACCACCAACGACCCCTGATGCGTGTTCTCTCCACACCACGACCCCTGGTGCGTGTTCTACTCCACCACCAACGACCCCTGATGCGTGTTCTCGTCACCACCAACGACCCCTGGTGAGTGTTCTCGTCACCACCAACGACCCCTGGTGAGTGTTCTCGTCACCACCAACGACCCCTGGTGAGTGTTCTCGCCACCACCAACGACCCCTGGTGCGTGTTCTCGTCACCACCAACGACACCCTGGTGAGTGTTCTCGTCACCACCAACGACCCTGGTGCGTGTTCTCGTCACCACCAACGACCCTGTGAGTGTTCTCGTCACCACCAACGACCCCCTGGTGCGTGTTCTCGTCACCACCAACGACCCCTGGTGAGTGTTCTCGTCACCACCAACCGACCCCTGGTGCGTGTTCTCGTCACCACCAACGACCCCTGGTGAGTGTTCTCGTCACCACCAACGACACCTGGGTGAGTGTTCTCGTCACCACCAACGACCCCTGGTGCGTGTTCTCGTCACCACCAACGACCCCTGGTGAGTGTTCTCGTCACCACCAACGACCCCTGGTGCGTGTTCTCGTCCACCACCAACGACCCCTGGTGCGTGTTCTCGTCACCACCAACGACACCTGGTGCGTGTTCTCTCCACGGGACTGAAAGGTTCTGTCTCGTCAACAAACGGGACCTATTAACTCCTAACTCGTTTTTCCAGTTGCCTCCCACAACTGAATGATGTGTGTAACAAGTAAGCAGTTACATGATAGTATTAAAAGGAACTTGTCTGTTTAAAGATATAATTGATGTCACTTTTGCTAACGCCAAGTTCAGGTTCAAAGCCAGACAGTTATAGCGTACATCAACCGCCACACATCGTGCTTCTGGATTTTGATGTCATATAAACCAGTTACAAGAGCCTGCTCTCGTCAAATCATTTTAGAGGAGTGATGTAGGAGTGAGGTCACCAGTTTCATGGAGACCAATGACCTCCACGGCGACCTCAGCGTCGTCGGTAAACGCTTCGCCAGAGGTCGTCTTGGGTCAGGCTCCAGATTCTTACTAAAAGTGTGTACCCAGAGTCACAGCGTGGTTTCTAAGCCGAGAGGTCGACCACTGGACATGGTGTTCTCCCTGAGACAGCTTCAAGAAAAGTGCGGGGAGCAGAGACAAGGCTTGTACATCGCCTTCATTAACCTCATAAAGGGCTTCGACCTCGTGAGTAGGGACAGACTCTTCAAGATCTTGGCCAAAATAGACTGCCCACCCATCCTACTCAGACATGATACAATCGTTCCACAAGGACATGAAGGGGACAGTTGTGTACGACGGCTCAACTTCTGAAACATTCAACATCAACAGCGGTGTTAAACAGGGGTGCGTCCTTGCTCCAACCCTGTTCGGCATTAACATCGCAATCTTCATCAAGCATGCCTTTGGAACAACCCACAGAGGCATCTATTCCATACAAGATCTGATGGAAAGTTTTTCAATCTATCCAGACTCCGAGGAAAGACGAAAGTGCAGACGAGGATTCTCAGGGACTGCCTCTTCACCGGCCTGACAATCAGCCTGAAGAGGGACACAGGTGAGTGGGACAAGACGTCAATGAGTTAACCTGATATAAACATCACCGACTGCGTGCTGGAGGCGGTCCACGAGTTTGTGTACCTGGGCTCCACAACGCTCAGACACCCTTTCCCTGGACACGGAGTCAACAGGCGTATCAGGAAGGTCGCAACAACACTGGCCAGGCTCACAAAAGCGCGTTTGGGGCAAATGTCAAACTGACAGAACACACCAAGGCACAAGTTTGCATGGCATGTGTGTTGAGTACACTTCTCTACAGCTGGGAATCCTGGACTCTGCACGCTCGCCAGGAGAGACGGCTCATACCTTTCACATGCCTGGATCTGCCTGGAGATGCAAAGTGCGGAAGGGACTCCAGCAATTTGAGAGGGCTAACTGAACAGGCAGGCAGAGGAAGAGAGACTTCAGAGGAAGTCTCGACCACTGCCGGACAGCACCGCTTTGCGTTTATCTGCAGTCGCTGCGGTCCAAAAGGCCCACTCGCTGCGGAAGTTAAGTCATAAATGGCCTCCTATTAGAGTCAAACTCAATATTTGGGGCATTCACGAAAACTCATACGAAAGATTACATGGATAGTGAAATCTGGATTACAAATTATAATTTATATAGATGCGATAGAGAAACTAGGTCAAATGGAGGAGTAGGTCTGTATATTAAAGAGGGACTGGTATGCACAGAACTACTAACTCAACCAATAAGGTGGTAGAGGTACTTGGAATTATGATAGAAAAACTAAACCTAATTATTATTCTAATATATAAACCGCAGGATACGACGGTTGAGGAATTCACAGAGCAGATGCACAAAATAGAGAACTTACTTGATAACCTAGCAAACCCAGCTCCAGATATTATCTTCTTTAGAGATTTCAATTTACCGAGTCTAAGATTAAGAATGGCAAACACAAATATCATAGCAGGGAATGACACGGGAAATAACCAGCCACAGGTCAGAGAACTTTTGAGATTCTGTGACAAATTCTCACTCAATCAACAGATTACAGAACCAACTAGGAACGAAAACACACTAGACTTGGTATTCACAAACAATGATGAACTAATCAGAGACATCACAATCTCGGATACTTCATACTCAGACCATAACACCTGCTAATAACTGTTAAATCTGCCACTACCCTTTATGTATTCTAATTAGGCAATTACCTTAATTCCAAGTGAGCTCGACCCTAAGGTAAAGGGCAGTGACCGGTACACCCAGCACTCTTGATATTACTGAAGAAAATGGCTATGATTTATTACTTCTGGCATTTTGCTTTAGATATATTAAAGCACGTAGGTACTCAGTGAATACTGTCAGAGGCCAAGTAAGTTCATGATCATATATGCTCACATTAAATGACAAAAGGTAATGAACTGAAATAACAAATAAAAATTTAACAAAGAATTTTGTTACAAATAAATCTTGGCTCAGCTTCGAGCTTAAATATGGGACAACAACAAGGCAGAACTGGTTAACTCGTCAAGAACTGGTGGTCTTGACGAGTTAACTTGTACCCACCATGCTAACCTACTAGGAAGCTGTCTACTAGTCTAAGCTGATTCCATCACCTCAACTCCTCGAAGACAAGGCTTGAGTAATCTTGGTAACATGTGAGTGGGTGAAGAGGACTCATAACAAGAGAGGACTGACGAGAGGAACACGCTGCTGACCCGTGAGAGTGAGGAAGATGCAGGCAACCTCAAGACATACAAGGAGGGGCAGGAACCAGCGATGGGCAACACTTAGGCGAGAGGGGAAATATAGTAGAGGAGTGAGGCAGGTGTTGTTGCTCACCTCGCCACCAGCACTGTGAGCCAAGTGCTTACTACACACCTCACACCTCATCTTTACACACCTTTACACCTCACACCTCATCTTTACACACCTTACACCTCATCTTTACAACACCTTTACACCTCACACCTCATCTTTGCACACCTCACACCTCATCTTTACACACCTCACACCTCATCTTTACACACCTTTACACATCGGTCATCGATTTACGGTCATCGACTCGCCATCGATGATTTACGGTCATCGACCAGGCCAGGAGGCCTGGTCGATGACCGGGCCGCGGGGACGATAAGCCCCGGAAGCACCTCAAGGTATCCTCAAGGTAAGGTACCTTTGCACCTCACACCTCATCTTTACACACCTTTGCACCTCACAGCTCATCTTTACACACCTTTGCACCTCACAGCTCATCTTTACACACCTTTGCACCTCACAGCTCATCTTTACACACCTTTGCACCTCACAGCTCATCTTTACACAACTTTACACCTCACAGCTCATCTTTACACCTCACAGCTCATCTTTACACACCTTTACACCTCACAGCTCACCTTTACACACCTTTGCACCTCACAGCTCATCTTTACACACCTTTGCACCTCACAGCTCATCTTTACACACCTTGAAGCTGGCTGGTACACCATTGGCAACACGTCACTTTAGAGCGTGAGAGGTGCGGGGACAGCATGCCTAGCTGGCTGACCCTTGACCTCTGCAGGTGGCAAGAAAGTATATAGCAAAGTAGAGAGATAGAAGAACATGGAGAGAATGCCGTAGAGCCGTTACAATGATACACAACTCTCACAAACTCCAGGAATGGCAAACAAATGGTTGCTGGAGTTTATTCTCAATAAGTGTAAGGTAATGATGATGGGGAATAGAGAAGAGAGACCAGTAGGTATCTATATCATAAATGGAAATAAGCAACTATAGCAATCTGAGAAAGAATGAGATCTGGGAGTGGAGTTCCGACACTCTTAATAACTCCTTCCACTACAATCTACACAGCTTTTGTTAGATCAATACTGATATATGGAGCTCGTGTCTGACATCCACACCTCGCCAAGCATAAAACTAATATTGAAAATTGCAGAGATTAGCAACTAAATTAGTTCCCAAGCTAAGCGGGTTAAACTGTAAGGATTGGTTGAAGGAACCGGACCTCAACTACACCAGAGGGAAACACAAACACGAAATGTGATCCAAAGGTACAAGATAGTGACTTGTAGTGACAAGATGTGGGCTCCTCCTAGGAGGAGGCCACATCTTGGCCCAGGAGGAGGCCACATCTTGGCCCAGGAGGAGGCCACATCTTGGCCCAGGAGGCCACATCTTGGCCCAGGAGGAGGCCACATCTTGGCCCAGGAGGAGGCGACATCTTGGCCCAGGAGGAGGCCACCGCCGTCTTCAAGGGGATACACCTTACACAGTATAGTTGTGAGAACCAATTGAATCGTCAAGAGCATCACGACCAGGAACCTGCCCATGGTTGTCACCACACTGCTCACCACCACCACCACCACCAGGAACCTGCCCATGGTTGTCACCACACTGCTCATCACCACCACCACCACGACCAGGAACCTGCCCATGGTCGTCACCACACTGCTCACCACCACCACCACCACCACCAGGAACCTGCCCATGGTCGTCACCACACTGCTCATCACCACCACCACCACCACCAGGAACCTGCCCATGGTCGTCACCACACTGCTCATCACCACCACCACCACCACCAGGAACCTGCCCATGGTCGTCACCACACTGCTCATCACCACCACCACCACCAGGAACCTGCCCATGGTCGTCACCACACTGCTCATCACCACCACCACCACCACCAGGAACCTGCCCATGGTTGTCACCACACTGCTCATCACCACCACCACCACCAGGAACCTGCCCATGGTCGTCACCACACTGCTCATCACCACCACCACCACCAGGAACCTGCCCATGGTTGTCACCACACTGCTCATCACCACCACCACCACCAGGAACCTGCCCATGGTCGTCACCACACTGCTCATCACCACCACCACCACCACCACCACCAGGAACCTGCCCATGGTCGTCTCCACGCTGCTCATCACCACCACCAGGAACCTGCCCATGGTCGTCACCACACTGCTCATCACCACCACCACCACCACCACCACCACCACCACCAGGAACCTGCCCATGGTTGTCACCACACTGCTCATCACCACCACCACCACCACCAGGAACCTGCCCATGGTCGTCTCCACGCTGCTCATCACCACCACCACCACCAGGAACCTGCCCATGGTCGTCACCACACTGCTCATCACCACCACCAGGAACCTGCCCATGGTTGTCACCACACTGCTCATCACCACCACCACCACCAGGAACCTGCCCATGGTCGTCACCACACTGCTCATCACCACCACCACCACCACCAGGAACCTGCCCATGGTCGTCTCCACGCTGCTCATCACCACCACCACCACCAGGAACCTGCCCATGGTCGTCACCACACTGCTCATCACCACCACCACCACCACCAGGAACCTGCCCATGGTCGTCACCACACTGCTCATCACCACCACCACCACCAGGAACCTGCCCATGGTCGTCTCCACGCTGCTCATCACCACCACCACCACCAGGAACCTGCCCATGGTTGTCACCACACTGCTCACCACTACCGCCACCAGAAGCAGGGCACCATCCCCTCCTCTCTCGGCTCACTCTCACACAACCAGAGTTTATAAACTAATCAGGCCCCAACGCTGTCATTATCCAAGAGCCGGTCACGGCCGGATACTGAGCAAGCTTAGGGCCGGATACACACCTAGACACCTCAGGGAAAATCCTGCCTTAAGAAAACTTAAGGAAGGATATGCACGAGAGACAGGCTATTTATGCATTAATATAACCTGGAGAAGGATATATATATATATATATATATATATATATATATATATATATATATATATATATATATATTAACATAACTTGGAGAATATGCACTGAGAAAGCTTGTAATATGTCGTGCATTTATATGGCGTAAAGCTGGATATATATATACGATTGAAGCAGGACACATATTATGATGCAGGATACATATTATGATGCAGTATACATATTATGATGCAGTATACATATTATGATGCAGGATACATATTATGATGCAAGATACATATTATGATGCAGGATACATATTATGATGCAGGATACATATTATGATGCAGGATACATATTATGATGCAAGATACATATTATGATGCAGGATACATATTATGATGCAGGATACATATTATGATGCAGGATACATATTATGATGCAGGATACATATTATGATGCAAGATACATATTATGATGCAGGATACATATTATGATGCAGGATACATATTATGATGCAGGATACATATTATGATGCAGGATACATATTATGATGCAGGATACATATTATGATGCAAGATACATATTATGATGCAGGATACATATTATGATGCAGGATACATATTATGATGCAGGATACATATTATGATGCAGGATACATATTATGATGCAGGATACATATTATGATGCAGGATACATATTATGATGCAGGATACATATTATGATGCAGGATACATATTATCATGCAGGACAAATATTATGATCTAGTCAAACTGTGGGTTGATACCTGGTTGATGGGGTTCTGGGAGTTGTTCTACTCCCCAAGCCCGGCCCGAGGCCAGGCTTGACTTGTGAGAGTTTGATCCACCAGGCTGTTGCTTGGAGCGGCCCGCAGGCCCACATACCCACCACAGCCCGGTTGGTCCGGCACTTCTTGAAGGAAACAATCTAGTTTCCTCTTGAAGATGTCCACGGTTGTTCCGGCAATATTTCTTATAGTCGCTGGGAGGACGTTGAACAACCGCGAACCTCTGATGTTTATACAGTGTTCTCTGATTGTGCCTATGGCACCTCTGCTCTTCACTGGTTCTATTCTGCATTTTCTTCCATATCGTTCACTCCAGTACGTTGTTATTTTACTGTGTAGATTTGGGACCTGGCCCTCCAGTATCTTCCAGGTGTATATTATTTGGTATCTCTCTCGTCTTCTTTCTAGTGAGTACATTTGGAGAGCTTTGAGACGATCCCAATAATTTAGGTGCTTTATCTCGTCTATGCGTGCCGTATATGTTCTCTGTATTCCCTCTATTTCAGCAATCTCTCCTGCTCTGAAGGGGGAAGTGAGTACTGAGCACTAAGACGTCTAAGTCTTTAGTCTAAGCATATGACTAAACTTGAAAAGGTTCAAAGGTTTGCCACCAGACTAGTACCAGAACTGAGAGGTATGAGCGTGGAGATACTACGGGAATTAACCTCACGTCACTGGGAGACAAAGGAGTTAGAGGGGACATGATCACCACATATTAGATTCTCAAGGAATTGATAAGGTAGATAAAGACAGACTATTTACCACAAGGGGCATACGCACAAGGGGACACAGGTGGAAACTGAGTGCCCAAATGAGCCATGGAGACGTTAGAAAGAATTTTTTCAGTGTAATAGACAATTCCTTCATTAGGAAGTGATGTGGTGGAGGCTGACTCCATACACAGCTTCAAGTGTAGATATGATAGAGCCCAATAGGCTCAGGAACCTGTACATCAGTTGATTGAGAGTTAAGAGGCGGGACCAAAGAGCCAGAGCTCAACCCCCTTAAGCACAATTAGTAAGTACACACACCACCTGCCAACACCACCAGGCTAACGCCTCCAGTATTGCCAACACTTAAAACTTCCACAAATTGTATTTGCGGCCAAGTCATCAGCCATAAAAGGCCACGAGAAGAGAAGCCTATCCTGCCTACCCATGCGCCCTACCCTATCCCCCACCCACTACCCATCTGCCCCACCCTATCTCTTACTAGTTAACACTGTTGCTACTCACGACTCGGGTCCCTGGAGCCTCCACACTGCCACCAGTGATTATGGACACTTCTCCTTACTCTTGAATTCACCACACAATTTGACAAGAGATAATACTGAAGCCCCACCATGGGGTGGAAGCCCCACCATGGGGTGGATGCCCCACCATGGGGTGGAAGCCCCACCATGGGGTGGATGCCCCACCATGGGGTGGATGCCCCACCATGGGGTGGATGCCACACTCCAGTTTCAAAACTTCCTCATATCACGTTCTTGTGGTGCAATTGTGCTGGTTTTTAATTCGACTTTTCGTGAGCAAGTTTGTTAATGTTTTGACTACAGAAACAAGTGCTGTATTGACCACAGAGTCTCGCGGTGACTCCATCACAACACTGGGGGGGGGGTGTAGTGATCATGTACACGTCACCAGGCGTCACCACACCGTAATGATCATGGCCACACTGCCTCACTTACCTTGGAGTTGGTCCGGGGCCTGGAGGCCTCGACCAGGCCTCCTGGTTGCTGGACTGATCAACCAGGCTGTTGGACGCGGCTGCTCGCAGCCTGGTTGATCAGGTATCCTTTGGAGGTGTTTATCCAGTTCTCTCTTGAACACTGTGAGGGGTCGGCCAGTTATGCCCCTTATGTGTAGTGGAAGCGTGTTGAACAGTCTCGGGCCTCTGATGTTGATAGAGTTCTCTCTCAGAGTACCTGTTGCACCTCTGCTCTTCAACGGGGGTATTCTGCACATCCTGCCATGCCTCCTGGTCTCATGTGGTGTTATTTCTGTGTGCAGGTTTGGGACCAGACCCTCTAATATTTTCCACGTGTAAATTATTATGTATCTCTCCCGCCTGCGCTCAAGAGAATACAGATCTAGGCTCTTTAGTCGGTCCCAATAGTTAAATGTTTTACTGAGTGGATTCTAGCAGTAAAGGATCTCTGCACGCTCTCCAGGTCAGCAATTTCTCCAGCTTTGAAAGGGGCTGTCATTGTGCAGCAGTACTCCACTCTAGAGAGCACTAGCGTCTTGAAAAGTATAATCATCGGTATAGCATCTCTAGTGTGAAAAGTTCTTGTTATCCAACCTGTCATTTTTCTTACAGTTGTGACGGCTACTTTATTGTGTTCTTTAAAGGTAAGGTCTTCCGACATGAGTACACCCAGATCCTTTACATTGCCTTTTCGTGCTATGTTATGATTTGCCTGAGTTTTGTATGTGGTTTCCTTTTTTATATTTCATTTTTTCCATAGCGCATGAGCAGGAACTTATCTTCATTAAACACCATATTATTTTCTGTAGCCCATAGAAAGACCTGATCTACATCTGATTGGAGGTTTGCTGTGTCCTCTATGTTGTCTACTCTCATGAAGATCCTAGTGTCATCTGCAAAGGATGACACAGTGCTATAGGTTGTGTTCTTGTCTATATCCGATATGAGGATGAGAAAAAGTACTGGAGCAAGCACAGTACCCTGGGGGACTGAGCTCTTCACGGTTGATGGGCTGGATTTTATTTTGTTGACTATTGCCCAGCCTGCCACTATAAACTACCTTGTCAGATGATCTTACTTCAGGGTCAACACTGCTGCAGGTGTGTTGACACACCTTATTAGCTTGTGGTTACACTGTGGCGGGGACCGGGGATCAACCTCCCAGCGGCCCGGTCTCTCACCAAGCCTCCTTGTTGGCAGTCTGGTCAATCACGTAATTAGACGCAGCTGCTTGCTGTATGACGTACTTCACAGCCCGGTTGATCAGATATTCCATGGAGGTAATTATCAAGTTGCCTCTTGAATATAGGAGGATTGGTAGTTATGTGTAGAGGAACTGTGATCAACAGACCTCTGTTGATCACAGTTTGGGACACTGGCATCAAGTGCTTTTGCAGCTCACACACTCTGTGTACTCACCTAGTTGTGCTTGCGGGGGTTGAGCTCTGCTCTTCCGGCCCGCCTCTCAACTGTTAATAACTACTATTTTTTTTTATCCCCACACCCCACATCCCCCAGGAAGCAGCCCGTGACAGCTGACTAACTCCCAGGTACCTATTTACTGCTAGGTAACAGGGGGCATAGGGTGAAAGAAACTCTGCCCATTGTTTCTCGCCGGCACCCCGGGATTGAACCCGGGACCACAGGATCATGTGTGCAGCCTGCTGTCCCCTCGCCGGCTGGTCCCAGCATGTTGCGCGCGCGTGCGTGTGGGTGCGTGTCGTGTGGGGTGTGAGTGGGGTGTGGGTGTGGGTGTGGTGTGTGTGTGTGTGTGTGTGTGTGTGTTGTTGTGTGTGTGTTGTGTGTGTTTGTGTGTGGGTTTGTGTGTGTGTGTGTGTGTGTGTACTCACCTATTTGTGCTTGCGGGGGTTGAGCTTTGGCTCTTTGGTCCCGCCTCTCAACTGTCAATCAACTGGTGTACAGATTCCTGAGCCTACTGGGCTCTATCATATCTACACTTGAAACTGTGTATGGAGTCAGCCTCCACCACATCACTGCCTAATGCATTCCACCTCGTTAACTACTCTGACACTGAAAAAGTTCCTTCTAACGTCTCTGTGGCTCATGTGGGTACTCAGTTTCCACCTGTGTCCCCTTGTTCGCGTCCACCAGTGTTGAATAGTTTATCCTTGTTACCCGGTCGATTCCCTGAGGATTTTGTAGGTTGTGATCATGTCTCCCCTTACTCTTCTGTCTTCCAGTGTCGTAAGGTGCATTTCCCGCAGCCTTTCCTCGTAACTCATGCCTCTTAGTTCTGGGACTAGTCTAGTGGCATACCTTTGGACTTTTTCCAGCTTCGTCTTGTGCTTGACAAGGTACGGGCTCCATGCTGGGGCTGCATACTCCAGGATTGGTCTTACATATGTGGTGTACAAGATTCTGAATGATTCCTTACACAGGTTCCTGAACGCTGTTCTGATGTTAGCCAGCCTCGCATATGCCGCAGACGTTATTCTTTTTATGTGGGCTTCAGGAGACAGGTTTGGTGTGATATCAACTCCTAGATCTTTCTCTCTGTCCGTTTCATTAAGTACTTCATCTCCTATTCTGTATCCTGTGTCTGGCCTCCTGTTTCCACTGCCTAGTTTCATTACTTTGCATTTACTCGGGTTGAACTTCAACAGCCATTTGTTGGACCATTCACTCAGTCTGTCTAGGTCATCTTGTAGCCTCCTATCCTCCTCTGTTTCAATCCTCCTCATAATTTTTGCATCATCGGCAAACATTGAGAGAAACGATTCTATACCCTCTGGGAGATCATTTACATATATCAGAAACAGTATAGGTCCAGGACTGACCCCTGCGGGACTCCACTTGTAACGTCTCGCCAATCTGAGACCTCACCCCTCACACTGACTCGTTGTCTCCTGTTGCTTAGGTACTCCTTTATCCAATGGAGTACCTTCCCTTTCACTCCAGCCTGCATCTCCAGCTTTTTCACTAGCCTCTTGTGTGGCACTGTATCAAAGGCTTTCTGACAATCCAAAAATATGCAGTCTGCCCACCCTTCTCTTTCTTGCCTTATTTTGTTGCCTGGTCGTAGAATTCAAGTAACCCTGTGAGGCAGGACCTGCCATCCCTGAACCCATGTTGATGCTGTGTTACAAAGTTCTTTCGCTCCAGATGCTCCACTAGCTTTCTTCGCACAATCTTCTCCATCAGCTTGCATGGTATGCAGGTTAGGGACACTGGCCTGTAGTTCAGTGCCTCCTGTCTATCCCCTTTCTTGTATATCGGACTACGTTAGCTGCTTTCCAAATATCTGGCAGTTCCCCTGTTGCCAGTGATTTGTTATACACTATGGAGAGTGGTAGGCACAGTTCTTCTGCTCCTTCCTTTAGTATCCAAGGGGAGATTCCATCTGGGCCTATAGCCTTTGTCACATCCAACTCTAGTAAACACTTCCTTACTTCCCCGCTGGTAATCTCAAACTCTTCCAGTGGTTCCTGGTTAGCTATTCCCTCTCTTATCTCTGGAATTTCTCCTTGCTCTAAGGTGAAGACCTCCTGGAATTTCTTATTCAGTTCCTCACACACTTCTTGTCGTTTGTAGTGAATCCTTCTGCCCCTATCCTTAATTTCATAACCTGTTCCTTTACTGTTGTTTTTCTCCTGATGTGGTTGCAGCAATTTAGGCTGAGTCTTTGCCTTGCTTGCGATGTCATTTTGTATTGTCTTTCTGCCTCTCTTCTCATCCTGACATATTCATTCCTGGCACTCTGGTATCTTTCTCTGCTCTCAAGTGTCCTGTTATTCCTATAGTTTCTCCATGCCCTTTTACTTTGCTGCTTAGCTAGCCTACATCTCTGATTAAACCATGGGTTCTTATCTTCATTTACTGTTTTCCTTTGGGACTGGGACAAACTTGTTTGCGGCGTCCTTGCACTTCTGCGTGATGTAGTCCATCATATCTTGGGCGTTTTTCCCTGAGCTCTGTTTCCCATGCTATATCTGTTAGGAATTTCTATCTTCCTCACAGTTTCCCTTTCGTATGCTAACCTTTTGGTTTCGGTATCCTCCTCGAGTTCAATAACCCTTCTTCATCAGTACTCAACACCAGTACACTGTGGTCGCTCATTCCTACTGGGGCCTCAAAACCGATTTCTCTTATGTCGGAGTGGTTCAGAGTGAAGACTAGGTCGAGTCTCGCTGGTTCGTCATTTCCTCTCATCCTTGTGGTTCTCTGACATGCTGGGTTAAAAGTTCTAGTCACCACCCTCCATTGTTTGGCTCTCCACGTATCTCGCCTCCATGCGGTCCTTGTTCTCCCAGTCAATCCTTCCGTGATTGAAGTCCCCATGATGAGCAGTACCGGGAAATTAGGCAGATGGATCTACCATTTCCTGACTAACAGAATCCAATGTGTAATAGTCAATCAAAATAAAATCCAGCCATGCAACCGTGAAGAGCTCAGTCCCCCAGGGTACTGTGCTTGCTCCGTACTTTTTCTCATCCTCATATCGGACATAGACCAAAACACAACCTATAGCACTGTATCATACCTTTGCAGATGACACTAGGATGCTTCATGAGAGTAACAACAATATAATGGACACGGCAAACCTCCAATCGCAGATGTAGATCAGGTCTTCTATGGGCTTACAGAAAATAATTTGGTGTTTAAAAGCATAAGTTCCTAGCTCATGCGCTATGGAAAAAATGAAAATATAAACACGGAAACCAATTAAAATACTCAGGCAAATCTAACATAGCACGAAAAGGCAATGTAAATGGACCTGGGTGTACTCATGTCGGAAGACACTTACCTTTAAAGAACACAATAAAGTAGCCGTCACAACTGCAGAAAAATGACGGGTTGGATAACAAGAATTCTTTTCACACTAGAGATGCTATACCGATGTATACTTTTTAAACGCTAGGTGCTCTCTAGATGGAGTAATGCTGCACAATGACAGCCCCTTTCACAAGATGGAGAAATTGCTGACCTGGAGAGCGTGCAGAGATCCTTTACTGCTTAGAATCCACTCAGTAAAACATCTAACATCTGGGACCGACTAAAATGCCTAATCTGTATTCTCTTGAGCGCAGGCGGGAGAGATACATAATAATTTACACGTGGAAAATATAGAGGGGCTGGTCCCAAACCTGCACACAGAAAAACACTCACATGAGACCGGAGGCATGGCAGGATGTGCAGAATACCCCGTTGAGGTAAGGCAAAGTACTCTGAGTAGAACATCAACAAGAGGCCGACAGTTAACGTACCACTCTGAATTGCCGATCATGTGCAGAGAGCTATCAACATCAGAGGCCCAAGACTGTTCAACACGCTTCGCTACACATAAGGGCATAACTGGCCGACCCCTCACAGTGTTCAAGAGAAACTATCAACATCAGAGGCCCGAGACTGGTCAACACGCACCCGCTACACATAAGGGATCATAACTGGCCGACCCCTCACAGTGTTCAAGAGAGAACTATCAACATCAGAGGCCCGAGACTGTTCAACACGCTTCCACTACACATAAGGAACATAACTGCCGACCCCTCACAGTGTTCAATGAGAGAACTATCCAACTCAGAGGCCCGAGACTGTTTCACACAGCTTCCACTACACATAAGGGACATAACTGGCCGACCCCTCACAGTGTCAAGAGATGAACTCTCAACATCAGAGGCCCGAGACTGTTCACACGCTTCCACTACACATAAGGGGCATAATTGGCACAACCCCTTCACAGTGTTCAAGAGAGAACTATCAACAATCAGAGGCCCGAGACTGTTTCAACACGCTTCCACTACACATAAGGGGCATAACTGGCCGACCCCTCACATTGTACAAGAGAGAACTGGATAAACACCTCCAAAGGATACCAGATCAATCAGGCTGTGACTCATACGTCAGGCTTGAGAGCAGCAGCGTCCAACAGCCTGGTTGACCAGTGCAGCAACCTAGAAGTATAGTGGAGGACCGGGCCTAGGGGACGCTAAGCCCCGAAATCATGTCAAGGTAAGCGCAAGGTATCACGGTACAAACCACACAGTAAACTCTACCAGATATTTCACTGTGAAGAGGCGCCCACACAACTGTTCTTACCTGCCCTCCTTTCTTGTTTTCTTTTTTTTTTGGGGGGGGGAGGGGGAGTAAAGAGGAAGGAGAGGCATAGGTGAAGGGAAGCATAATAGTGGGAAATACAGTGAGAGGTATGAAAGCAGGCGGGCTGTCCGCCTTGCTGACACGATGTGTGGGTGTTGGCAGCTAAGCTAAGCTGGCTCCCTCTTGTCAGGGGAGCTGTGAGTGTGTGAGAGGTTCTTCACATGGGTTTCACCATATATGGATGTCTATAAATGAGTACTGAGTAGCATTCATATGTACACACTCCGATGCTTCCCACACATGTTGTTCTGTAGTTAAGGCTCTTTGTTTTATTATTAATATTGTTTTATTGCGATGTTCATACATACACACACACACATACACACACAACACCACATCCACACACACACACACCACACACACACACATATATATATATATATATATTATATAATATATATACTAATATTATATATATATAGATATGCATATACACCACTATACACACTATACACATACATACTCAATTTTTCCCAATTATTGGGGGAGGGATTTCTGATCAGTATTTCATCTGGGATTTATGTACTGTGGGGCTGGGTTGTCATCTAGTAAATCGAGGCTCTTGGGGCCACCAGTGTGGGAGCGGGGCGTCTCATCTTGGGCCACCAGCTGTGGGAGCGGGACGTCTCATCTTGGGCCACCAGCTTAGGGAGCGGGGCGTCTCATCTTGGGGCCACCTAGCTTGGGGAGCGGGGCGTCTCATCTTGGGCAACCACTGTGGGAGCGGGGCGTCTCATCTTGGGCCACCAGCTGTGGGAGCGGACGTCTCATCTTGGGCCACCAACGTGGGAGCGGGGCGTCTCATCTTTGGGCCACAGCTGTGGGAGCGGGGCGTCTCATCTTGGGCCCACCAGCTGTGGGAGCGGGGCGTCTCATCTTGGGCCACCAGCTTGGGAGTGGGGCGTCTCATCTTGGGCCACCAGCTGTGGGAGCGGGGCGTCTCATCTTGGGCCACAGGCTGTGGGAGCGGGGCGTCTCATCTTGGACCACCAGCTGTGGGAGCGGGGACGTCTCATCTTGGGCCACCAGCTTAGGGAGCGGGGGCGTCTCATCTTGGGTCACCAAGCTTGTGGGAGTTGGCGTCTCGTCTTGGGCAACCAGCTGTGGTAGTGGGGCGTCTCATCTTGGGCCACAGCTGGGGAGTGGGGCGTCTCATCTTGGGCCACCAGCTGTGGGAGCGGGGCTCGTCATCTTGGGCCACCAGCTGTGGGAGCGGACGTCTCATCTTGGGCCACCAAGCTGTGGGAGCGGGGCGTCTCATCTTGGGTCACCAGCTGTGGGAGTTGGGCGGTTCATCTTGGGCCACCAGCTGTGGGAGCGGTGCGTCTCATCTTGGGCCACCAGCTGTGGGAGCGGTGCGTCTCATCTTGGGCCATCAGCTGTGGGAGTGGGTGGCGTCTCATCTTGGGCCACCAGCGTGGGAGCGGGGCGTCTCATCTTGGGCCACCAGCTTAGGGAGCGGGGCGTCTCATCTTGGGCCACCAGCTGTGGGAGTGGGGTGCGTCTCATCTTGGACCACCAGCTGTGGGAGCGGGCGGTCTCATCTTGGGCCACCACCTGTGGGAGCGGTGCGTCTCATCTTGGGCCACCAGCTGTGGGCAGCGGTGCGTCTCATCTTGGGCCATCAGCTGTGGGCAGTGGGGCGTCTCATCTTCGGGCCACCAGCTGTGGGAGCGGGGCGTCTCATCTTGGGCCACCAGCTGTGGGAGCGGGGCGTCTGAACTTGGGCCACCAGCTGTGGGAGTGTGTGGCGTCTCATCTTGGACACCAGCTGTGGTGAGCAGGGGCGTCTCATCTTGGGCCACCAGCTGTGGGAGCGGGGCTGGCGTCACATCTTGGGCCACCAGCTGTGGGAGTGGGGCGTCTCATCCTGGGCCACCAGCTGTGGGAGCGGTCGGCGTCTCATCTTGGGCCACCAGCTGTGGGAGCGGTGCGTCTCATCTTGGGCCACCAGCTGTGGGAAGCAGGGGCGATCTTCATCTTGGGCCACCAGCTGTGGGAGTGGGGCGTTCTCAATCTTGGGCCACCAGCTGTGGGAGCAGGGCGTCTCATCTTGGGCAACCAGCTGTGGGAGTGGGGCGTCTTCTCTTGGGCCACCAATGCTGTGGGAGGTGGGGCGTCTCATCTTGGACCCACCATCTGTGGGAGCGGGGTCGTCTCATCTTGGGCCACCAGCTTAGGGAGCGGGGCGTCTCATCTTGGGCCAACCAGCTGTGGGAGTGAGTCGTCTCATCTTGGAGTAACCTGTCTAACATTGGGTCTTCTAACTTGAG
>WNGS01158944.1:45031-59116 GCA_020271785.1 Procambarus virginalis
GATGGTGTTCCACACCCTGATGGCTTGGTGCTGCAGTCTGATGTTTAGTGGCTGTATGTTCAGGAGTTCATGGAGCTCCTGGATTGTCTGATCATATGTGGGACGGTGTTTTGCTGCTCTCCTTAGCGCCTTATTTGTGTACTGCTTGCAGTTTCTGCATGTTAGTTTTCTTTATGGTGTGTAGTGGTACTGGGGGATACTCTAGATGTGGCCGAACTAGAGCCTTATATAGGTGGATCTGAATGTTAGTACTGAGGCTTCGGAATCTCCCAATTTTCGACATAAAATTGTTGACGGGGGGGGGGGGGTTGATGGTGGAAGGGGGGGAGATGGGGTTGCTCTGGTGGAAGAGGCGGGAGATGAGTATTGAGGTCACACCAACACTCGCCCAACGCCTCACCTCTCTCTCTCACACACACACACACACACACACACACACACACACACACACACACACCCACAACACATACACACAAAAGGGAGAACAAGGAACCGCATTGAGGCGAGGATACGTGGAGAGCCAAACTATTGGAGGTGGCGACAAGAAACTTGTTAACCCAGCATGTCAGAGAACACAAGGATGAGAGGCAATGATGAACCAGCGAGACTCGACCTAGTCTTCACTCTGAACGACTCTGACATAAGAGAAATCGGTTTTGAGGCCCCAGTAGGAATGAGCGACCACAGTGTACTGGCGTTTGAGTATCTGGTTGAAGAAGGGTTATTGAACTCGAGGAGGGATACCGAAACCAAAAGGTTAGCATACCGAAAGGGAAACTATGAGGAGATAAGAAAATTCCTAACAGATATAGCACGGGAAACAGAGCTCAGGGGAAAGACGGCCCAAGATATGATGGATTACATCACGCAGAAGTGCAAGGACGCAGCAAACAAGTTTGTCCTAGTCCAAAAGGAAAACAGTTAAATGAAGATGAGAAACCCATGGTTTAATCAGAGATGTAGGCTAGCTAAGCAACAGAGTAAAAGGGCATGGAGAAACAATAGGAATAACAGGACACTTGAGAGCAGAGAAAGATACCAGAGTGCCAGGAATAAATATGTCAGGATGAGAAGAGAGGCAGAAAAACAATACGAAAATGACATCGCAAGCAAGGCAAAGACTCAGCCTAAATTGTTGCATAGCCACATCAGGAGAAAAACAACAGTAAAGGAACAGGTAATGAAATTAAGGATAGGGGCAGAAGGATTCACTACAAATGACAAGGAAGTGTGTGAGGAACTGAATAAAAAATCCAGGACGTCTTCACATTAGAGCAAGGAGAAGTTCCAGAGATAAGAGAGGGAATAGATAGCCAGGAACCACTAGAAGAGTTTAAGATTACCAGTGGGGATGTAAGGAAGCTTTTGCTAGAGTTGGATGTGACAAAGGCTATAGGCCCAGATGGAATCTCCCCTTGGATACTGAAGGAAGGAGCGGAAGCACTATGCCTGCCACTCTCCATGGTGTACAACAAATCACTGGTAACAGGGGAACTGCCAAAAATTTGGAAGACGGCTAATGTAGTTCCTATATACAAAGAAGGGGATAGACAGGAGGCACTGAACTACAGGCCAGTGTCCCTAACCTGCATACCATGCAAGCTGATGGAGAAGATTGTGCGAAGAAAGCTAGTGGAACACCTGGAGCGAAGGAACTTTGTAACACAGCATCAACATGGGTTCAGGGATGGCAGGTCCTGCCTCACAGGGTTACTCGAATTCTACGACCAGGCAACAAAAATCGGGCAAGAATGAGAGGGATGGGCAGACTGCATATTTTTGGATTACCAGAAAGCCTTTGATACAGTACCACACAAGAGGCTAGTCAAGAAGCTGGAGATGCAGGCAGGAGTGAAAGGGAAGGTACTCCATTGGATAAGGGAGTAGCTAAGCAACATAAGACAGCGAGTCACTGTGAGGGGTGAGGTCTCGGATTGGCGAGACGTTACGAGTGGAGTCCCGCAGGAGTCAGTCCTTGGACCTACACTATTTCTGATATATGTAAATTATCTCCCAGAGGGTATAGAATCGTTCCTCTCATTGTTTGCTGACGATGCAAAAATTATGAGGAGGATTAAAACAGAGGAAGATAGTAGGAGGCTACAAGATGACCTAGACAGAATGAGTGAATAGGTCAACAAATGGCTACTAAAGTTCAACCCGACTAAATGCAAGATAATGAAGCTAGGCGGTGGAAACAGAAGGCCAGACACAGTATACAGAATAGGAGATGAAGTACTTAATGAAACGGAAAGAGAGAAAGATCTAGGAGTTGATATCACACCAAACCTGTCTCCTGAAGCCCACATAAAAAGGATAACGTCTGCGGTATTTGCGAGGCTGGCTAACATCAGAACGGCGTTCAGGAACCTGTGTAAGGAATCATTCAGAACCTTGTACACCACATATGTAAGACCAATCCTGGAGTATGCGGCCCCAGCATGGAGCCCGTACCTTGTAAAAGCACAAGACAAAGCTGGAAAAAGTTCAGAGGTCTGCCACTAGACTAGTCCCAGAACTAAGAGGCATGAGTTTCGAGGAAAGGCTGCGGGAAATGCACCACACGACACTGGAAGAATGAAGAGTAAGGGGAGACATGATCACTAACTACAAAATTCTCAGAGGAATTGACAGAGTAGATAACGATACTGTATAACATGGGTGGTACGCGAACAAGGGGAAACAGGTGGAGACTGAGTATCCAAATGAGCCACAGTGAGGTTAGAAAGAACTTTTTCAGTGTCAATAGTTAACAGGTGGAATGCACTAGGCAGTGATGTAGTGGAGGCTGACTCCATACAGTTTTAAATGTAGATATGATAAGAGCCCAGTAGGCTCAGGAATCTGTACACTAGTTGATTGACGGTTGAGAGATGGGACCAAAGAGCCATAGCTCAACCCTGCAAGCACAACTAGGTGAGTACACACTATACAAAACTCTCCAAACACACACACACACACAATACTCTAAGACTCTAACACACACACACCTAAGCAATAGGAAGCAGAGGGTTACAGTGAGGGGTGAGACCTCAGACTGGCGTGAAGTCATCAGTGGAGTCCCACAGGGCTCTGTACTCGGTTCTATCTTCTTTCTGATATATGTAAATTATCTCCCGGAGGGTATCGATTCATTTCTCTCAATGTTTGCTGACGATCCCAAAATTATGAGAAGGATTAAGATAGAGGACTGCTTAAGGCTTCAAGAAGACCTGGACAAGTTGAAGGAATGGTCGAACAAATGGCTGTTAGAGTTTAACCCAAGCAAATGTAATGTAATGAAGATAGGCGTAGGGAGCAGGAGGCCAGATACTAGGTATCATCTGGGAGATGAAATTCTTCATGAGTCAGAGAGAGAAAAAGACTTGGGGGGTTGACATCACGCCAGACCTGTCCCCTGGAGCCCATATCAAGAGGATAACATCAGCGGCATATGCCAGGCTGGCCAACATAATAACGGCATTCAGAAACTTGTGTAAGGAATCATTCAGAACTTTGTATACCACATATGTCAGGCCAATCCTGGAGTATGCAGCCCCAGCATGGAGTCCATATCTAGTCAAGGATAAGACTAAACTGGAAAAGGTTCAAAGGTTTGCCACCAGACTAGTACCCGAGCTGAGAGGTATGAGCTACGAGGAGAGACTACGGGAATTAAACCTCACTTCGCTGGAAGACAGAAGAGTTAGGGGGGACATGATGACCACATTCAAGATTCTCAAGGGAATTGATAGGGTAGATAAAGACAGGCAATTTAACACAAGGGGCACACGCACTAGGCGACACAGGTGGAAACTGAGTGCACAAATGAGCCACAGAGATATTAGAAAGAACTTTTTTAGTGTCAGAGTGGTTGACAAATGGAATGCATTAGGAAGTGATGTGGTGGAGGCTGACTCCATACACAGTTTCAAGTGTAGATATGATAGAGCCCAATAGGCTCAGGAACCTGTACACCTGTTGATTGACGGTTGAGAGGCGGGAGCAAAGTGCCAGAGCTCAACCCCCACAAGCACAACTAGGTGAGTACACCCACTACACTTGGCTCTCCAAGAGACACTACGCAGCAAGGTTTAAGAGCGGGATATTCGTGCCTGACAAACATCATCAAGTTCTAGGTCAAAGAGACTATAATAAGCCAACGGACAAAGGGGTACAGGTAATTACACTCACCTAGACTGTGCAAGGGACCGACCACCTCACTACTCCTCCGTCCTTAATCAATGACTAGCATGGTGGCTCGGGACAGTGAGACTCGGGGTTCATACAGGGCTTTATTGCTATAGTGTTAACCTTAAAGGTATAAGACATATCGGGAGTGAGGATGTAACTGGTACACACAAGTGAACGAAGACATGTTAATAAGTCCCAAAACTTGCACTCTCATAACAATCAAATATATTTATAACGAAGCTCCACTTGGACGCTACCTTGGTACAGTGTTAAGGGTGGTACTTGGAGGCTATTACTCACTTCTCTCTCCCATCCACTGGCACTTAGGCACTGTTGCTAACAGCTCCTGACACATCACGTGGCCCAGGCCTACCTACAACAGTACACCGCTACACGACACCACGGAAAATCACACACAAATATACCAGCTGACCACTGCGACATATAAACACAATATATTATATCCCTATCATAGAAATAGCACCACAAATCCATGTCTGCAGCAGTTACTATACAAGGAGGAGGTGTCCTGCCGACGTGAACCAATACGTGTGAAGGAGGTCCGCACGGCCCGGCTGCTCACACACAAGTCACCAGCACATCCACTCTCACCCTCCGTCCTGGGGTTCCAATGTTTTTCTGCTGCCCGATCTATTTCTTTTTTCATTTATTTCGTTTAAAACTGGTTTTCCACACTTAACTCATATTTTTCAACATGCTTTTCCATTCACAGAATGTACTTGGAATAGTTTCTTTTAATAATATTTAGTACTTGTTTACATCTTTTTAGAGAATGTTGTTCTCTTACTGTGATTATAAGACTAACTCTGCACATGTGCTGCTGGGTGCACTAGCGGGAGACTTCAAAGGTAACTTTCCTGCGCGAGTCCTTCCTTACAACTGTCAAAAGCACTTGACACCGTTTCTGATGAAAGATTGATGTACAGGATGGTGACGCAAGGTGGGATAATTGTGAAGACACTACACTAGGTAAGGGAGTACCTGGGAGGCAGAACTCATCGTCACAGAGGCGAGGTCTCCAGCTGGAGGAAGGTTACAAGTGGGGTCGCACAAGGCTCAGTCTTGGGACTACTACTCTTCCTAATTTATGTTAATGATCTACCCAAGGGAGCGAGCTCGTAAATGTTAATGTTTGCAAATGATGCAAAGAAAATGAGGAAAAATAAAAGCAGAGGAGGACTGCAGAATGTTGCAACATCTACATGTTGCAAGGCTATGTTTAGCCGCCCTTAATAATGATCCATACCACCACTGTACATATATACACACACCAATGAACTCATACCAAGGGTCCACCCTCCCAGGGGAACACCCCAGAGCCTCTCTCCCACAGGAGTGGGAACTGGGACCACCATACTGGAACTGTCAATGATGTTATGACAAGGGATAATGATATGCAAGATCTAATGGTTCCACACCTGCTAATAACTGTTAAATCTGCCACTACCCTTTATGTATTCTAATTAGGCAATTACCTTAATTCCAAGTGAGCTCGACCCTAAGGTAAAGGTCAGTGACCGGTACACCAGCACTCTTGATAATTACTGAAGAAAATGGCTATGATTTATTACTTCTGGCATTTTGCTTTAGATATATTAAAGCACGTAGGTACTCAGTGAATACTGTCAGAGGCCAAGTAAGTTCATGATCATATATGCTCACATTAAATGACAAAGAGGTAATGAACTGAAATAACAAATAAAAATTTAACAAAGAATTTTGTTACAAATAAATCTTGGCTCAGCTTCGAGCTTAAATATGGGACAACAACAAGGCAGAACTGGTTAACTCGTCAAGAACTGGTGGTCTTGACGAGTTAACTTGTACCCACCATGCTACCCTACTAGGAAGCTGTCTACTAGTCTAAGCTGATTCCATCACCTCAACTCCTCGAAGACAAGGCTTGAGTAATCTTGGTAACATGTGAGTGGGTGAAGAGGACTCATAACAAGAGAGGACTGACGAGAGGAACACGCTGCTGACCCATGAGAGTGAGGAAGATGCAGGCAACCTCAAGACATACAAGGAGGGGCAGGAACCAGCGATGGGCAACACTTAGGCGAGAGGGGAAATATAGTAGAGGAGTGAGGCAGGTGTTGTTGCTCACCTCGCCACCAGCACTGTGAGCCAAGTGCTTACTACACACCTCACACCTCATCTTGACACACCTCACACCTCATCTTTACACACCTTTACACCTCACAGCTCATCTTTACACACCTTTGCACCTCACACCTCATCTTTACACACCTTTGCACCTCACAGCTCATCTTTACACACCTTTACACCTCACAGCTCATCTTTACACACCTTTACACCTCACACCTCATCTTTACACACCTTTGCACCTCACAGCTCATCTTTACACACCTTTACACCTCACAGCTCATCTTTACACACCTTTGCACCTCACAGCTCACCTTTACACACCTTTGCACCTCACAGCTCACCTTTACACACCTTTGCACCTCACTGCTCATCTTTACACACCTTCGAAGCTGGCTGGTACACCATTGGCAACACGTCACTTTAGAGCGTGAGAGGTGCGGGGACAGCATGCCTAGCTGGCTGACCCTTGACCTCTGCAGGTGGCAAGAAAGTATATAGCAAAGTAGAGAGATAGAAGAACATGGAGAGAATGCCGTAGAGCCGTTACAATGATACACAACTCTCACAAACTCCAGGAATGGCAAACAAATGGTTGCTGGAGTTTATTCTCAATAAGTGTAAGGTAATGATGATGGGGAATAGAGAAGAGAGACCAGTAGGTATCTATATCATAAATGGAAATAAGCAACTACAGCAATCTGAGAAAGAATGAGATCTGGGAGTGGAGTTCCGACACTCTTAATAACTCCTTCCACTACAATCTACACAGCTTTTGTTAGATCAATACTGATATATGGAGCTCGTGTCTGACATCCACACCTCGCCAGGCATAAAACTAATATTGAAAATTGCAGAGATTAGCAACTAAATTAGTTCCCAAGCTAAGCGGGTTAAACTGTAAGGCTTGGTTGAAGGAACCGGACCTCAACTACACCAGAGGGAAACACAAACACGAAATGTGATCCAAGGTACAAGATAGTGACTTGTAGTGACAAGATGTGGGCTCTCCTAGGAGGAGGCCACATCTTGGCCCAGGAGGAGGCCACATCTTGGCCCAGGAGGAGGCCACGTCTTGGCCCAGGAGGCCACATCTTGGCCCAGGAGGAGGCCACATCTTGGCCCAGGAGGAGGCCACATCTTGGCCCAGGAGGAGGCCACATCTTGGCCCAGGAGGCCACATCTTGGCCCAGGAGGAGGCCACATCTGGCCCAGGAGGAGGCCACATCTTGGCCCAGGAGGAGGCCACATCTTGGCCCAGGAGGAGGCCACATCTTGGCCCAGGAGGAGGCCACATCTTGGCCCAGGAGGAGGCCACATCTTGGCCCAGGAGGCCACATCTTGGCCCAGGAGGAGGCCACATCTTGGCCCAGGAGGAGGCCACATCTTGGCCCAGGAGGAGGCGACATCTTGGCCCAGGAGGAGGCCACCGCCGTCTTCAAGGGGATACACCTTACACAGTATAGTTGTGAGAACCAATTGAATCGTCAAGAGCATCACGACCAGGAACCTGCCCATGGTCGTCACCACACTGCTCATCACCACCACCACCACCAGGAACCTGCCCATGGTTGTCACCACACTGCTCATCACCACCACCACCACCAGGAACCTGCCCATGGTTGTCACCACACTGCTCATCACCACCACCACCACCAGGAACCTGCCCATGGTCGTCACCACACTGCTCATCACCACCACCACCACCAGGAACCTGCCCATGGTTGTCACCACACTGCTCATCACCACCACCACCACCAGGAACCTGCCCATGGTTGTCACCACAATGCTCATCACCACCACCACCACCAGGAACCTGCCCATGGTTGTCACCACACTGCTCATCACCACCACCACCAGGACCTGCCCATGGTCGTCACCACACTGCTCATCACCACCACCACCACCAAGAACCTGCCCATGGTTGTCACCACACTGCTCATCACCACCACCACCACCAGGAACCTGCCCATGGTTGTCACCACACTGCTCATCACCACCACCACCACCAGGAACCTGCCCATGGTTGTCACCACACTGCTCATCACCACCACCACCACCAGGAACCTGCCCATGGTCGTCACCACACTGCTCATCACCACCACCACCACCAGGAACCTGCCCATGGTTGTCACCACACTGCTCATCACCACCACCACCACCAGGAACCTGCCCATGGTTGTCACCACACTGCTCATCACCACCACCACCACCAGGAACCTGCCCATGGTTGTCACCACACTGCTCATCACCACCACCAGGAACCTGCCCATGGTCGTCACCACACTGCTCATCACCACCACCACCACCAAGAACCTGCCCATGGTTGTCACCACACTGCTCATCACCACCACCACCACCAGGAACCTGCCCATGGTTGTCACCACACTGCTCATCATCACCACCACCACCACCAGGAACCTGCCCATGGTTGTCACCACACTGCTCATCACCACCACCACCACCAGGAACCTGCCCATGGTTGTCACCACACTGCTCATCACCACCACCACCACCAGGAACCTGCCCATGGTCGTCACCACACTGCTCATCACCACCACCACCACCACCAGGAACCTGCCCATGGTCGTCACCACACTGCTCATCACCACCACCACCACCAGGAACCTGCCCATGGTTGTCACCACACTGCTCATCACCACCATCACCACCACCAGGAACCTGCCCATGGTCGTCACCACACTGCTCATCACCACCACCACCACCAGGAACCTGCCCATGGTCGTCACCACACTGCTCATCACCACCACCACCACCAGGAACCTGCCCATGGTTGTCACCACACTGCTCACCACCACCACCACCACCAGGAACCTGCCCATGGTCGTCACCACACTGCTCATCACCACACCACCACCAGGAACCTGCCCATGGTCGTCACCACACTGCTCACCACCACCACCACCAGGAACCTGCTCATGGTTGTCACCACACTGCTCACCACCACCACCACCACCAGGAACCTGCCCATGGTTGTCACCACACTGCTCACCACCACCACCACCACCAGGAACCTGCCCATGGTTGTCACCACACTGCTCACCACCACCACCACCACCAGGAACCTGCCCATGGTTGTCACCACACTGCTCACCACCACCACCACCACCAGGAACCTGCCCATGGTTGTCACCACACTGCTCACCACCACCACCACCACCAGGAACCTGCCCATGGTCGTCACCACACTGCTCATCACCACCACCAGGAACCTGCCCATGGTCGTCACCACACTGCTCACCACCACCACCACCAGGAACCTGCTCATGGTTGTCACCACACTGCTCACCACCACCACCAGGAACCTGCCCATGGTTGTCACCACACTGCTCACCACCACCACCACCACCATGAACCTGCCCATGGTCGTCACCACACTGCTCATCACCACCACCAGGAACCTGCCCATGGTCGTCACCACACTGCTCACCACCACCACCACCAGGAACCTGCTCATGGTTGTCACCCACACTGCTCATCACCACCACCACCACCAGGAACCTGCCCATGGTCGTCACCACACTGCTCATCACCACCACCACCACCAGGAACCTGCCCATGGTTGTCACCACTGCTCATCACCACCAGGAACCTGCCCATGGTCGTCATCACACCGCTCATCACCACCACCACCACCAGGAACCTGCCCATGGTTGTCACCACACTGCTCATCACCACCACCACCACCAGGAACCTGCCCATGGTTGTCACCACACTGCTCATCACCACCACCACCACCACCAGGAACCTGCCCATGGTTGTCACCACACTGCTCATCACCACCAGGAACCTGCCCATGGTCGTCACCACACTGCTCATCACCACCACCAGGAACCTGCCCATGGTTGTCACCACACTGCTCATGACCACCACCAGGAACCTGCCCATGGTTGTCACCACACTGCTCATCACCACCACCACCACCAGGAACCTGCCCATGGTCGTCACCACACTGCTCATCACCACCACCAGGAACCTGCCCATGGTTGTCACCACACTGCTCATCACCATCACCAGGAACTCTGCCCATGGTTGTCACCACACTGCTCATCACCACCACCACCACCAGGAACCTGCCCATGGTCGTCACCACACTGCTCATCACCACCACCAGGAACCTGCCCATGGTCGTCACCACACTGCTCATCACCACCACCACCACCAGGAACCTGCCCATGGTTGTCACCACACTGCTCATCACCACCACCACCACCAGAAACCTGCCCATGGTTGTCACCACACTGCTCACCACCACCACCACCACCAGGAACCTGCCCATGGTCGTCACCACACTGCTCATCACCACCACCACCACCAGGAACCTGCCCATGGTTGTCACCACACTGCTCACCACCACCACCACCACCACCAGGAACCTGCCCATGGTCGTCACCACACTGCTCATCACCACCACCACCACCAGGAACCTGCCCATGGTTGTCACCACACTGCTCACCACCACCACCACCACCAGGAACCTGCCCATGGTCGTCACCACACTGCTCATCACCACCACCACCACCAGGAACCTGCCCATGGTCGTCACCACACTGCTCATCACCACCACCAGGAACCTGCCCATGGTCGTCACCACACTGCTCATCACCACCACCAGGAACCTGCCCATGGTCGTCACCACACTGCTCATCACCACCACCACCACCAGGAACCTGCCCATGGTCGTCACCACACTGCTCATCACCACCACCACCACCAGGAACCTGCCCATGGTTGTCACCACACTGCTCACCACCACCACCACCAGGAGCAGGGCACCATCCCCTCCTCTCTCGGCTCACTCTCACACAACCAGAGTTTATAAACTAATCAGGCCCCAACGCTGTCATTATCCAAGAGCCGGTCACGGCCGGATACTGAGCAAGCTTAGGGCCGGATACACACCTAGACACCTCAGGGAAAATCCTGCCTTAAGAAAACTTAAGGAAGGATATGCACGAGAGACAGGCTATTTATGCATTAATATAACCTGGAGAAGGATATATATATATTAACATAACTTGGAGAATATGCACTGAGAAAGCTTGTAATATGTCATGCATTTATATGGCGTAAAGCTGGATATATATATACGATTGAAGCAGGACACATATTATGATGCAGGATACATATTATGATGCAGGATACATATTATGATGCAGGATACATATTATGATGCAGGATACATATTATGATGCAAGATACATATTATGATGCAGGATACATATTATGATGCAGGATACATATTATGATGCAGGATACATATTATGATGCAGGACACATATTATGATGCAGGACACACATTATGAAGGACACATATTATGAAGCAGGACACACATTATGAAGCAGGACACATATTATGAAGCAGGACACATATTATGAAGCAGGACACATATTATGAAGCAGGACACATATTATGATGCAGGATACATTTTATGATGCAGGATACATATTATGATGCAGGACACATTATGAAGCAGGACACACATTATGAAGCAGGACACATATTATGAAGCAGAACAAATATTATGAAGCAGGACACATATTATGAAGCAGGACACATATTATGAAGCAGGACACATTATGATGCAGGATACATATTATGATGCAGGATACATATTATGATGCATTATACATATTATGATGCAAGATACATATTTTGATGCAGGATACATATTATGATGCAGGATACATATTATGATGCAAGATACATATTATGATGCAAGATACATATTATGATGCATTATACATATTATGATGCAAGATACATATTATGATGCAGGATACATATTATGATGCAGGACACATATTATGATGCAGGATACATATTATGATGCAGGATACATATTATGATGCAGGATACATATTATGATGCAGGATACATATTATGATGCAGGATACATATTATGATGCAGGATACATATTATGATGCACGACACATATTATGATGCAGGACACACATTATGAAGCAGGACACATATTATGAAGCAGGACACACATTATGAAGCAGGACACATATTATGAAGCAGGACACATATTATGAAGCAGGACACATATTATGAAGCAGGACACATATTATGATGCAGGATACATATTATGATGCAGGATACATATTATGATGCAGGACACATATTATGAAGCAGGACACACATTATGAAGCAGGACACATATTATGAAGCAGAACAAATATTATGAAGCAGGACACATATTATGAAGCAGGACACATTATGAAGCAGGACACATATTATGATGCAGGATACATATTATGATGCAGGATACATATTATGATGCATTATACATATTATGATGCAAGATACATATTATGATGCAGGATACATATTATGATGCAGGATACATATTATGATGCAGGATACATATTATGATGCAAGATACATATTATGATGCATTATACATATTATGATGCAAGATACATATTATGATGCAGGATACATATTATGATGCAGGATACATATTATGATGCAAGATACATATTATGATGCATTATACATATTATGATGCAAGATACATATTATGATGCAGGATACATATTATGATGCAGGATACATATTATGATGCAAGATACATATTATGATGCAAGATACATATTATGATGCAGGATACATATTATGATGCAAGATACATATTATGATGCAGGATACATATTATGATGCAAGATACATATTATGATGCAAGATACATATTATGATGCAGGATACATATTATGAAGCAGGACAAATATTATGAAGCAGGACACATATTATGATCTAGTCAAACTGTTGGTTGATACCAGGTTGATACCTGGTTGACGGGGTTCTGGGAGTTCTTCTACTCCCCAAGCCCGGCCCGAGGCCAGGCTTGACTTGTGAGAGTTTGGTCCACCAGGCTGTTGCTTGGAGCGGCCCGCAGGCCCACATACCCACCACAGCCCGGTTGGTCCGGAACTTCTCTTAGAAAACAGTCCAGTTTTCTCTTGAAGATGTCCACGGTTGTTCCGGCAATATTTCTTATACTCGCTGGGAGGACGTTGAACAACCGTGGACCTCTGATGTTTATACAGTGTTCTCTGATTGTGCCTATGGCACCTCTGCTCTTCACTGGTTCTATCTGCATTTTCTTCCATATCGTTCACTCCAGTACGTTGTTATTTTACTGTGTAGATTTGGGACCTGGTCCTCCAGTATTTTCCACGTGTATATTATTTGGTATCTCTCTCGTCTCCTTTCTAGTGAGTACATTTGGAGAGCTTTGAGACGATCCCAACAATTTAGGTGCTTTATCTCGTCTATGCGTGCCGTATATGTTCTCTGTATTCCCTCTATTTCAGCAATCTCTCCTGCTCTGAAGGGGGAAGTGAGTACTGAGCACTAAGACGTCTAAGTCTTTAGTCTAAGCATATGACTAAACTTGAAAAGGTTCAAAGGTTTGCCACCAGACTAGTACCAGAACTGAGAGGTATGAGCGTGGAGATACTACGGGAATTAAACCTCACGTCACTGGGAGACAAAGGAGTTAGAGGGGACATGATCACCACATATTAGATTCTCAAGGAATTGATAAGGTAGATAAAGACAGACTATTTACCACAAGGGGCATACGCACAAGGGGACACAGGTGGAAACTGAGTGCCCAAATGAGCCATGGAGACGTTAGAAAGAATTTTTTCAGTGTAATAGACAATTCCTTCATTAGGAAGTGATGTGGTGGAGGCTGACTCCATACACAGCTCAAGTGTAGATATGATAGAGCCCAATAGGCTCAGGAACCTGT
>WNGS01158945.1:24226-38005 GCA_020271785.1 Procambarus virginalis
TGTGACCCCTCACCACAGTCCTGACCCTTGTGACCCCTCACCACAGTCCTGACCCTTGTGACCCCTCACCACAGTCCTGACCCTTGTGACCCCTCACCTTAGTCCTGACCCTGTGACCCCTCACCTTAGTCCTGACCCTTGTGACCCCTCACCACAGTCCTGACCCTTGTGACCCCTCACCTTAGTCCTGACCCTTGTGACCCCTCACCTTAGTCCTGACCCTTGTGACCCCTCACCACAGTCCTGACCCTTGTCCCCTCACCTTAGTCCTGACCCTTGTGACCCCTCACCACAGTCCTGACCCTTGTGACCCCTCACCTTAGTCCTGACCCTTGTGACCCACCACAGTCCTGACCCGTGTGACCCCTCACCTTAGTCCTGTCCCTTGTGACCCCTCACCTTAGTCCTGACCCTTGTGACCCCTCACCACAGTCCTGACCCTTGTGACCCCTCACCTTAGTCCTGACCCTTGTGACCCCTCACCACAGTCCTGACCCTTGTGACCCCTCACCTTAGTCCTGACCCTTGTGACCCCTCACCAGTCCTGACCCTTGTGACCCTTCACCACAGTCCTGACCCTTGTGACCCCTCACCTTAGTCCTGACCCTTGTGACCCCTCACCTTAGTCCTGACCCTTGACCCCCTCACCACAGTCCTGACCCTTGTGACCCCTCACCACAGTCCTGACCCTTTGACCCCTCACCACAGTCCTGACCCTTGTGACCCCTCACCAAGTCCTGACCCTTGTGACCCCTCACCTTAGTCCTGACCCTTGTGACCCCTCACCACAGTCCTGACCCTTGTGACCCCTCACCACAGTCCTGACCCTTGTGACCCCTCACCACAGTCCTGACCCTTGTGACCCCTCACCACAGTCCTGACCCTTGTGACCCCTCACCTTAGTCCTGACCCTTGTGACCCCTCACCAGGTCCTGACCCTTGTGACCCCTCACCACAGTCCTGACCCTTGTGCCCCTCACCACAGTCCTGACCCTTGTGACCCCTCACACAGTCCTGACCCTTGTGACCCCTCACCTTAGTCCTGACCCTTGTGACCCCTCACCAAGTCCTGACCCTTGTGACCCCTCACCTTAGTCCTGACCCTTGTGACCCCTCACCACAGTCCTGACCCTTGTGACCCCTCACCTTAGTCCTGACCCTTGTGACCCCTCACCACAGTCCTGACCCTTGTGACCCCTCACCTGTCCTGACCCTTGTGACCCCTCACCACAGTCCTGACCCTTGTGACCCCTCACCACAGTCCTGACCCTTGTGACCCCTCACCTTAGTCCTGACCCTTGTGACCCTCACCACAGTCCTGACCCTTGTGACCCCTCACCACAGTCCTGACCTTTGTGACCCCTCACCACAGTCCTGACCCTTGTGACCCCTCACCACAGTCCTGACCCTTGTGACCCCTCACCACAGTCCTGACCCTTGTGACCCTCACCACAGTCCTGACCCTTGTGACCCCTCACCTTAGTCCTGACCCTTGTGACCCCTCACCACAGTCCTGACCCTTGTGACCCCTCACCACAGTCCTGACCCTTGTGACCCCTCACCACAGTCCTGACCCTTGTGACCCCTCACCACAGTCCTGACCCTTGTGACCCCTCACCTTAGTCCTGACCCTTGTGACCCTCACCACAGTCCTGACCCTTGTGACCCCTCACCACAGTCCTGACCCTTGTGACCCCTCACCTTAGTCCTGACCCTTGTGACCCCTCACCACAGTCCTGACCCTTGTGACCCCTCACAATCCTGACCCTTGTGACCCCTCACCTTAGTCCTGACCCTTGTGACCCCTCACCACAGTCCTGACCCTTGTGACCCCTCACCACAGTCCTGACCCTTGTGACCCCTCACCTTAGTCCTGACCCTTGTGACCCCTCACCACAGTCCTGACCCTTGTGACCCCTCACCACAGTCCTGACCCTGTGACCCCCCACCTTAGTCCTGACCCTTGTGACCCCTCACCACAGTCCTGACCCTTGTGACCCCTCACCACAGTCCTGTCCCTTGTGACCCCTCACCTTAGTCCTGACCCTTGTGACCCCTCACCTTAGTCCTGACCCTTGTGACCCCTCACCAAGTCCTGACCCTTGTGACCCCTCACCACAGTCCTGACCCTTGTGACCCCTCACCACAGTCCTGACCCTTGTGACCCCTCACCACAGTCCTGACCCTTGTGACCCCTCACCACAGTCCTGACCCTTGTGACCCCTCACTTAGTCCTGACCCTTGTGACCCCTCACCACAGTCCTGACCCTTGTGACCCCTCACTTAGTCCTGACCCTTGTGACCCCTCACCACAGTCCTGACCCTTGTGACCCCTCACCACAGTCCTGACCCTTGTGACCCCTCACCACAGTCCTGACCCTTGTGACCCCTCACCTTAGTCCTGACCCTTGTGACCCCTCACCTTAGTCCTGACCCTTGTGACCCCTCACCACAGTCCTGACCCTTGTGACCCCTCACCTTAGTCCTGACCCTTGTGACCCTCACCTTAGTCCTGCCCTTGTGACCCCTCACCGTCCTGACCCTTGTGACCCCTCACCACAGTCCTGACCTTGTGACCCCTCACCACAGTCCTGTCCCTTGTGACCCCCTCACCACAGTCCTGACCTTGTGACCCCTCACCTTAGTCCTGACCCTTGTGACCCCTCACCTTAGTCCTGACCTTGTGACCCCTCACCACAGTCCTGACCCTTGTGACCCCTCACCATTAGTCCTGACCCTTGTGACCCCTCACCTTAGTCCTGACCCTTGTGACCCCTCACCTTAGTCCTGACCCTTGTGACCCCTCACCTTAGTCCTGTCCCTTGTGACCCCTCACCTTAGTCTGACCCTTGTGACCCCCTCCACAGTCCTGACCCTTGTGACCCCTCACCTTAGTCCTGACCCTTGTGACCCTCACCTTAGTCCTGACCCTTGTGACCCCTCACCTTAGTCCTGACCCTTGTGACCCCTCACCACAGTCCGACCCTTGTGACCCCTCACTTATCCTGACCCTTGTGACCCCTCACCTTAGTCCTGACCCTTGTGACCCCTCACCTTAGTCCTGACCCTTGTGACCCCTCACCACAGTCCTGACCCTTGTGACCCCTCACCTTATTCAGTCCCTTGTGACCCCTCACCTTAGTCCTGTCCCGTGTGACCCCTCACCTTAGTCTGACCCTTGTGACCCCTCACCACAGTCCTGACCCTTGTGACCCTCACCTTAGTCCTGACCCTTGTGACCCCTCACCTTAGTCCTGTCCCTTGTGACCCTCACCACAGTCCTGACCCTTGTGACCCCTCACACAGTCCTGACCCTTGTGACCCCTCACCTTAGTCCTGACCCTTGTGACCCCTCACCACAGTCCTGACCCTTGTGACCCCTCACCTTAGTCCTGACCCTTGTGACCCCTCACCACAGTCCTGACCTTGTGACCCCTCACCTTAGTCCTGTCCCTTGTACCCCTCACCTTAGTCCTGACCCTTGTGACCCCTCACCTTAGTCCTGACCCTTGTGACCCCTCACCACAGTCCTGACCCTTGTGACCCTCTCACCTTATTCATGTCCCTTGTGACCCCTCACCTAGTCCTGTCCCTTGTGACCCTCACCACAGTCCTGACCCTTGTGACCCCTCACCTTAGTCCTGTCCCTTGTGACCCCTCACCTTAGTCCTGACCCTTGTGACCCCTCACCTTAGTCATGACCCTTGTGACCCCTCACCCTAGTCCTGACCCTTTGTGACCCCTCACCTTAGTCCTGACCCTTGTGACCCTTCACCACAGTCCTGACCCTTGTGACCCCTACTTTAGTCCTGACCCTTGTGACCCCTCACCACAGTCTTGACCTTGTGACCCCTCACCACATCCAGACTCTTGTGACCCCTCACCACAGTCCCGACCCTTGTGACCCCTCACCTTAGTCCTGACCTTGTGACCCCTCACTTAGTCCTGACCCTTGTGACCCCTCACCACAGTCCTGACCCTTGTGACCCCTCACCTTAGTCCTGTCCCGTGTGACCCCTCACCACAGTCCTGACCCTTGTGACCCCTCACCTTAGTCCTGACCCTTGTGACCCCTCACCACAATCCTGACCTTTGACCCTCCCCCCTAGTCCTGTCCCTTATTACCCTCACCTTAGTCCTGACCTTGTGACTCCTCACCTTAGTCCTGACCCTTGTGACCCTCACCTTAGTCCTGACCCTTGACCCCTCACCTTAGTCCTGTCCCGTGTGACCCTCACCACAGTCCTGACCCTGTGACCCTCACCACAGTCCTGACTCATGTGACCCCTCACCACAGTCCTGACTCATGTGACCCCCTCACCACAGTCCTCCCTGTGACCCCTCACCTTATTCTGTCCCGTGTGACCCCTCACCACAGTCCTGACCCTTGTGACCCCTCACCACAGTCCTGACCCTTGTGACCCCTCACCACAGTCCTGACCCTTGTGACCCCTCACCACAGTCCTGACCCTTGTGACCCCTCACCACAGTCCTGCCCTTGTGACCCTCACCACAGTCCTGACCCTTGTGACCCCTCACCACAGTCCTGACCCTTGTGACCCCTCACCACAGTCCTGACCCTTGTGACCCTCACCACAGTCCTGACCCTTGTGACCCCTCACCACAGTCCTGACCCTTGTGACCCCTCACCACAGTCCTGACCCTTGTGACCCTCACCACAGTCCTGACCCTTGTACCCCTCACCACAGTCCTGACCCTTGTGACCCCTCACCACAGTCCTGACCCTTGTGACCCCTCACCACAGTCCTGACCCTTGTGACCCCACCACAGTCCTGACCCTTGTGACCCCACCACAGTCCTGACCTTGTGACCCCTCACCACAGTCCTGACCCTTGTGACCCCTCACCACAGTCCTGACCCTTGTGACCCCTCACCACAGTCCTGACCCTTGTGACCCCTCACCACAGTCCTGACCCTTGTGACCCTCACCACAGTCCTGACCCTTGTGACCCCTCACCACAGTCCTGACCCTTGTGACCCCTCACCACAGTCCTGACCCTTGTGACCCCTCACCACAGTCCTGACCTTGTGACCCCTCACCACAGTCCTGACCTTGTGACCCCACCACACAGTCCTGACCCTTGTGACCCCTCACACAGTCCTGACCCTTGTGACCCCTCACCACAGTCCTGACCCTTGTGACCCCTCACCACAGTCCTGACCCTTGTGACCCCTCACCACAGTCCTGACCCTTGTGACCCCTCACCACAGTCCTGACCCTTGTGACCCCCTCACCACAGTCCTGACCCTTGTGACCCCTCACCACAGTCCTGACCCTTGTGACCCCTCACACAGTCCTGACCCTTGTGACCCTCACCTTAGTCCTGACCCTTGTGACCCCTCACCACAGTCCTGACCCTTGTGACCCCTCACCACAGTCCTGACCCTTGTGACCCCTCACCACAGTCCTGACCCTTGTGACCCCTCACCACAGTCCTGACCCTTGTGACCCCTCACCACAGTCCTGACCCTTGTGACCCCTCACCACAGTCCTGACCTTGTGACCCCTCACCACAGTCCTGACCCTTGTGACCCCTCACACAGTCCTGACCCTTGTGACCCCTCACCACAGTCCTGACCCTTGTGACCCCTCACCACAGTCCTGACCCTTGTGACCCCTCACCACAGTCCTGACCCTTGTGACCCCTCACCACAGTCCTGACCCTTGTGACCCCTCACCACAGTCCTGACCCTTGTGACCCCTCACCACAGTCCTGACCCTTGTGACCCCTCACACAGTCCTGACCCTTGTGACCCCTCACCACAGTCCTGACCCTTGTGACCCCTCACCACAGTCCTGACCCTTGTGACCCCTCACCACAGTCCTGACCCTTGTGACCCCTCACCAGTCCTGACCCTTGTGACCCCTCACCACAGTCCTGACCCTTGTGACCCCTCACCACAGTCCTGACCCTTGTGACCCCTCACCACAGTCCTGACCCTTGTGACCCCTCACACAGTCCTGACCCTTGTGACCCCTCACCACAGTCCTGACCCTTGTGACCCCTCACCACAGTCCTGACTCCTTGTGACCCCTCACCACAGTCCTGACCCTTGTGACCCCTCACCACAGTCCTGACCCTTGTGACCCCTCACCTTAGTCCTGACCCTTGTGACCCCTCACCACAGTCCTGACCCTTGTGACCCCTCACCACAGTCCTGACCTTGTGACCCCTCACCTTAGTCCTGACCCTTGTGACCCCTCACCACAGTCCTGACCCTTGTGACCCCTCACCACAGTCCTGACCCTTGTGACCCCTCACCACAGTCCTGACCCTTGTGACCCCTCACCACAGTCCTGACCCTTGTGACCCCTCACCACAGTCCTGACCCTTGTGACCCCTCACCACAGTCCTGACCCTTGTGACCCCTCACCACAGTCCTGACCTTGTGACCCCTCACCACAGTCCTGACCCTTGTGACCCCTCACCACAGTCCTGACCCTTGTGACCCCTCACCACAGTCCTGACCCTTGTGACCCCTCACCACAGTCCTGACCCTTGTGACCCCTCACCACAGTCCTGACCCTTGTGACCCCTCACCACAGTCCTGACCCTTGTGACCCCTCACCACAGTCCTGACCCTTGTGACCCCTCACCACAGTCCTGACCCTTGTGACCCCTCACCACAGTCCTGACCCTTGTGACCCCTCACCACAGTCCTGACCCTTGTGACCCCTCACCACAGTCCTGACCCTTGTGACCCCTCACCACAGTCCTGACCCTTGTGACCCCTCACCACAGTCCTGACCCTTGTGACCCCTCACCACAGTCCTGACCCTTGTGACCCCTCACCACAGTCCTGACCCTTGTGACCCCTCACACAGTCCTGACCCTTGTGACCCCTCACCACAGTCCTGACCCTTGTGACCCTCACCACAGTCCTGACCCTTGTGACCCCTCACCACAGTCCTGACCTTGTGACCCCTCACCACAGTCCTGACCCTTGTGACCCCTCACCACAGTCCTGACCCTTGTGACCCCTCACCACAGTCCTGACCCTTGTGACCCCTCACCACAGTCCTGACCCTTGTGACCCCTCACCACAGTCCTGACCCTTGTGACCCTCACCACAGTCCTGACCCTTGTGACCCCTCACCACAGTCCTGACCCTTGTGACCCCTCACCACAGTCCTGACCCTTGTGACCCCTCACCACAGTCCTGACCCTTGTGACCCCTCACCACAGTCCTGACCCTTGTGACCCCTCACCTTAGTCCTGACCTTGTGACCCCTCACCACAGTCCTGACCCTTGTGACCCCTCACCACAGTCCTGACCCTTGTGACCCCTCACCACAGTCCTGACCCTTGTGACCCCTCACCACAGTCCTGACCCTTGTGACCCCTCACCACAGTCCTGACCCTTGTGACCCCTCACCACAGTCCTGACCCTTGTGACCCCTCACCACAGTCCTGACCCTTGTGACCCCTCACCACAGTCCTGACCCTTGTGACCCCTCACCACAGTCCTGACCCTTGTGACCCCTCACCACAGTCCTGACCCTTGTGACCCCTCACCACAGTCCTGACCCTTGTGACCCCTCACCACAGTCCTGACCCTTGTGACCCCTCACCACAGTCCTGACCCTTGTGACCCCTCACCACAGTCCTGACCCTTGTGACCCCTCACCTTAGTCCTGACCCTTGTGACCCCTCACCACAGTCCTGACCCTTGTGACCCCTCACCACAGTCCTGACCCTTGTGACCCCTCACCACAGTCCTGACCCTTGTGACCCCTCACCACAGTCCTGACCCTTGTGACCCCTCACCACAGTCCTGACCCTTGTGACCCCTCACCACAGTCCTGACCCTTGTGACCCCTCACCACAGTCCTGACCCTTGTGACCCCTCACCACAGTCCTGACCCTTGTGACCCCTCACCACAGTCCTGACCCTTGTGACCCCTCACCACAGTCCTGACCCTTGTGACCCCTCACCACAGTCCTGACCCTTGTGACCCCTCACCACAGTCCTGACCCTTGTGACCCCTCACCACAGTCCTGACCCTTGTGACCCCTCACCACAGTCCTGACCCTTGTGACCCCTCACCACAGTCCTGACCCTTGTGACCCCTCACCACAGTCCTGACCCTTGTGACCCCTCACCACAGTCCTGACCCTTGTGACCCCTCACCACAGTCCTGACCCTTGTGACCCCTCACCACAGTCCTGACCCTTGTGACCCCTCACCACAGTCCTGACCCTTGTGACCCCTCACCACAGTCCTGACCCTTGTGACCCCTCACCACAGTCCTGACCCTTGTGACCCCTCACCACAGTCCTGACCCTTGTGACCCCTCACCACAGTCCTGACCCTTGTGACCCCTCACCACAGTCCTGACCCTTGTGACCCCTCACCACAGTCCTGACCCTTGTGACCCCTCACCACAGTCCTGACCCTTGTGACCCCTCACCACAGTCCTGACCCTTGTGACCCCTCACCACAGTCCTGACCCTTGTGACCCCTCACCACAGTCCTGACCCTTGTGACCCCTCACCACAGTCCTGACCCTTGTGACCCCTCACCACAGTCCTGACCCTTGTGACCCCTCACCACAGTCCTGACCCTTGTGACCCCTCACCACAGTCCTGACCCTTGTGACCCCTCACCACAGTCCTGACCCTTGTGACCCCTCACCACAGTCCTGACCCTTGTGACCCCTCACCACAGTCCTGACCCTTGTGACCCCTCACCACAGTCCTGACCCTTGTGACCCCTCACCACAGTCCTGACCCTTGTGACCCCTCACCACAGTCCTGACCCTTGTGACCCCTCACCACAGTCCTGACCCTTGTGACCCCTCACCACAGTCCTGACCCTTGTGACCCCTCACCACAGTCCTGACCCTTGTGACCCCTCACCTTAGTCCTGACCCTTGTGACCCCTCACCACAGTCCTGACCCTTGTGACCCCTCACCACAGTCCTGACCCTTGTGACCCCTCACCACAGTCCTGACCCTTGTGACCCCTCACCACAGTCCTGACCCTTGTGACCCCTCACCACAGTCCTGACCCTTGTGACCCCTCACCACAGTCCTGACCCTTGTGACCCCTCACCACAGTCCTGACCCTTGTGACCCCTCACCACAGTCCTGACCCTTGTGACCCCTCACCACAGTCCTGACCCTTGTGACCCCTCACCACAGTCCTGACCCTTGTGACCCCTCACCACAGTCCTGACCCTTGTGACCCCTCACCACAGTCCTGACCCTTGTGACCCCTCACCACAGTCCTGACCCTTGTGACCCCTCACCACAGTCCTGACCCTTGTGACCCCTCACCACAGTCCTGACCCTTGTGACCCCTCACCACAGTCCTGACCCTTGTGACCCCTCACCACAGTCCTGACCCTTGTGACCCCTCACCACAGTCCTGACCCTTGTGACCCCTCACCACAGTCCTGACCCTTGTGACCCCTCACCACAGTCCTGACCTTGTGACCCCTCACCACAGTCCTGACCCTTGTGACCCCTCACCACAGTCCTGACCCTTGTGACCCCTCACCACAGTCCTGACCCTTGTGACCCCTCACCACAGTCCTGACCCTTGTGACCCCTCACCACAGTCCTGACCCTTGTGACCCCTCACCACAGTCCTGACCCTTGTGACCCCTCACCACAGTCCTGACCCTTGTGACCCCTCACCACAGTCCTGACCCTTGTGACCCCTCACCACAGTCCTGACCCTTGTGACCCCTCACCACAGTCCTGACCCTTGTGACCCCTCACCACAGTCCTGACCCTTGTGACCCCTCACCACAGTCCTGACCCTTGTGACCCCTCACCACAGTCCTGACCCTTGTGACCCCTCACCACAGTCCTGACCCTTGTGACCCCTCACCACAGTCCTGACCCTTGTGACCCCTCACCACAGTCCTGACCCTTGTGACCCCTCACCACAGTCCTGACCCTTGTGACCCCTCACCTTAGTCCTGACCCTTGTGACCCCTCACCACAGTCCTGACCCTTGTGACCCCTCACCACAGTCCTGACCCTTGTGACCCCTCACCTTAGTCCTGACCCTTGTGACCCCTCACCACAGTCCTGACCCTTGTGACCCCTCACCACAGTCCTGACCCTTGTGACCCCTCACCACAGTCCTGACCCTTGTGACCCCTCACCACAGTCCTGACCCTTGTGACCCCTCACCACAGTCCTGACCCTTGTGACCCCTCACCACAGTCCTGACCCTTGTGACCCCTCACCACAGTCCTGACCCTTGTGACCCCTCACCACAGTCCTGACCCTTGTGACCCCTCACCACAGTCCTGACCCTTGTGACCCCTCACCACAGTCCTGACCCTTGTGACCCCTCACCACAGTCCTGACCCTTGTGACCCCTCACCACAGTCCTGACCCTTGTGACCCCTCACCACAGTCCTGACCCTTGTGACCCCTCACCACAGTCCTGACCCTTGTGACCCCTCACCACAGTCCTGACCCTTGTGACCCCTCACCTTAGTCCTGACCCTTGTGACCCCTCACCACAGTCCTGACCCTTGTGACCCCTCACCACAGTCCTGACCCTTGTGACCCCTCACCACAGTCCTGACCCTTGTGACCCCTCACCACAGTCCTGACCCTTGTGACCCCTCACCACAGTCCTGACCCTTGTGACCCCTCACCACAGTCCTGACCCTTGTGACCTCACCACAGTCCTGACCCTTGTGACCCCTCACCACAGTCCTGACCCTTGTGACCCCTCACCTTAGTCCTGACCCTTGTGACCCCTCACCACAGTCCTGACCCTTGTGACCCCTCACCACAGTCCTGACCCTTGTGACCCCTCACCACAGTCCTGACCCTTGTGACCCTCACCACAGTCCTGACCCTTGTGACCCCTCACCACAGTCCTGACCCTTGTGACCCCTCACCACAGTCCTGACCCTTGTGACCCCTCACCACAGTCCTGACCCTTGTGACCCCTCACACAGTCCTGACCCTTGTGACCCCTCACCCACAGTCCTGACCCTTGTGACCCCTCACCACAGTCCTGACCTTTGTGACCCCTCACCACAGTCCTGACCCTTGTGACCCCTCACCACAGTCCTGACCCTTGTGACCCCTCACCACAGTCCTGACCCTTGTGACCCCTCACCACAGTCCTGACCCTTGTGACCCCTCACCACAGTCCTGACCCTTGTGACCCCTCACCACAGTCCTGACCCTTGTGACCCCTCACCACAGTCCTGACCCTTGTGACCCCTCACCACAGTCCTGACCCTTGTGACCCCTCACCTAGTCCTGACCCTTGTGACCCCCCCACAGTCCTGACCCTTGTGACCCCTCACCACAGTCCTGACCCTTGTGACCCCTCACCACAGTCCTGACCCTTGTGACCCCTCACCTTAGTCCTGACCCTTGTGACCCCTCACCACAGTCCTGACCCTTGTGACCCCTCACCACAGTCCTGACCCTTGTGACCCCTCACCACAGTCCTGACCCTTGTGACCCCTCACCACAGTCCTGACCCTTGACCCCTCACCACAGTCCTGACCCTTGTGACCCCTCACCACAGTCCTGACCCTTGTGACCCCTCACCACAGTCCTGACCCTTGTGACCCCTCACCACAGTCCTGACCCTTGTGACCCCTCACCACAGTCCTGACCCTTGTGACCCCTCACCACAGTCCTGACCCTTGTGACCCCTCACCACAGTCCTGACCCTTGTGACCCCTCACCACAGTCCTGACCCTTGTGACCCCTCCAACAGTCCTGACCCTTGTGACCCCTCACCACAGTCCTGACCCTTGTGACCCCTCACCACAGTCCTGACCCTTGTGACCCCTCACCACAGTCCTGACCCTTGTGACCCCTCACCTTAGTCCTGACCCTTGTGACCCCTCACCACAGTCCTGACCCTTGTGACCCCTCACCACAGTCCTGACCCTTGTGACCCCTCACACAGTCCTGACCCTTGTGACCCCTCACCACAGTCCTGACCCTTGTGACCCCTCACCTTAGTCCTGACCCTTGTGACCCCTCACCACAGTCCTGACCCTTGTGACCCCTCACCACAGTCCTGACCCTTGTGACCCCTCACCACAGTCCTGACCCTTGTGACCCCTCACCACAGTCCTGACCCTTGTGACCCCTCACCACAGTCCTGACCCTTGTGACCCCTCACACAGTCCTGCCCTTGTGACCCCTCACCACAGTCCTGACCCTTGTGACCCTCACCTTAGTCCTGACCTTGTGACCCTCACCACAGTCCTGACCCTTGTGACCCCTCACCTTAGTCCTGACCCTTGTGACCCCTCACCACAGTCCTGACCCTTGTGACCCTCACCCAGTCCTGACCTTGTGACCCCTCACCACAGTCCTGACCCTTGTGACCCCTCACCACAGTCCTGACCCTTGTGACCCCTCACCACAGTCCTGACCCTTGTGACCCCTCACACAGTCCTGACCCTTGTGACCCCTCACCACAGTCCTGACCCTTGTGACCCCTCACCACAGTCCTGACCCTTGTGACCCCTCACCACAGTCCTGACCCTTGTGACCCCTCACACCACAGTCCTGACCCTTGTGACCCCTCACCACAGTCCTGACCCTTGTGACCCCTCACCACAGTCCTGACCCTTGTGACCCCTCACCACAGTCCTGACCCTTGTGACCCCTCACCACAGTCCTGACCCTTGTGACCCCTCACCACAGTCCTGACCCTTGTGACCCCTCACCACAGTCCTGACCCTTGTGACCCCTCACCACAGTCCTGACCCTTGTGACCCCTCACCACAGTCCTGCCCTTGTGACCCCTCACCACAGTCCTGACCCTTGTGACCCCTCACCTTAGTCCTGACCCTGTGACCCCTCACCACAGTCCTGACCTTGTGACCCTCACCACAGTCCTGACCCTTGTGACCCCTCACCACAGTCCTGACCCTTGTGACCCCTCACCACAGTCCTGACCCTTGTGACCCCTCACCACAGTCCTGACCCTTGTGACCCCTCACCACAGTCCTGACCCTTGTGACCCCTCACCACAGTCCTGACCCTTGTGACCCCTCACCTTAGTCCTGACCCTTGTGACCCCTCACCACAGTCCTGACCCTTGTGACCCCTCACCACAGTCCTGACCCTTGTGACCCCTCACCACAGTCCTGACCCTTGTGACCCCTCACCACAGTCCTGACCCTTGTGACCCTCACCACAGTCCTGACCCTTGTGACCCCTCACCACAGTCCTGACCCTTGTGACCACCCCTCACCACAGTCCTGACCCTTGTGACCCCTCACCACAGTCCTGACCCTTGTGACCCCTCACACAGTCCTGACCCTGTGACCCTCACCACAGTCCTGACCTTGTGACCCCTCACCACAGTCCTGACCCTTGTGACCCCTCACCACAGTCCTGACCCTTGTGACCCCTCACCACAGTCCTGACCCTTGTGACCCCTCACCACAGTCCTGACCTTGTGACCCCTCACCACAGTCCTGACCCTTGTGACCCTCACCTTAGTCCTGACCCTTGTGACCCCTCACCACAGTCTGACCCTTGTGACCCCTCACCTTAGTCCTGACCCTTGTGACCCCTCACCAAGTCCTGACCCTGTGACCCCTCACCACAGTCCTGACCCTTGTGACCCCTCACTTAGTCCTGACCCTTGTGACCCCTCACCACAGTCCTGACCCTGTGACCCCTCACCACAGTCCTGACCCTTGTGACCCCTCACCACAGTCCTGACCCTTGTGACCCCTCACCACAGTCCTGACCTTGTGACCCCTCACCACAGTCCTGACCCTTGTGACCCCTCACC
>WNGS01158945.1:44518-65388 GCA_020271785.1 Procambarus virginalis
AGTCCTGACCCTTGTGACCCCTCACCACAGTCCTGACCCTTGTGACCCCTCACCACAGTCCTGACCCTTGTGACCCCTCACCACAGTCCTGACCCTTGTGACCCCTCACCACAGTCCTGACCCTTGTGACCCCTCACCACAGTCCTGTCCCTTGTGACCCCTCACCACAGTCCTCCCTTGTGACCCCTCACCACAGTCCTGACCCTTCTGACCCCTCACCACAGTCCTGACCCTTGTGACCCCTCACCACAGTCCTGACCCTTGTGACCCCTCACCACAGTCCTGACCCTTGTGACCCCTCACCACAGTCCTGACCTTGTGACCCCTCACCACAGTCCTGACCCTTGTGACCCCTCACCACAGTCCTGACCCTTGTGACCCCTCACCACAGTCCTGACCCTTGTGACCCCTCACCCAGTCCTCCCTTGTGACCCCTCACCACAGTCCTGACCCTTGTGACCCCTCACCTTAGTCCTGACCCTTGTAACCCATCACCTTAGTCCTGACCCTTGTGACCCTCACCACAGTCCTGACCCTTGTGACCCCTCACCACATCCTGACCCTTGTGACCCCTCACCACAGTCCTGACCTTTGTGACCCTCACCACAGTCCTGACCCTTGTGACCCCTCACCACAGTCCTGTCACTTGTGACCCCTCACCACAGTCCTACCCTTGTGACCCCTCACCACAGTCCTGACCCTTGTGACCCCTCACCACAGTCCTGACCCTTGTGACCCCTCACCACAGTCCTGACCCTTGTGACCCCTCACCAGTCCTGACCCTTGTGACCCCTCACCACAGTCCTGACCCTTGTGACCCCTCACCACAGTCCTGACCCTTGTGACCCTCACCACAGTCCTGACCCTTGTGACCCCTCACCACAGTCCTGCCCTTGTGACCCCTCACCACAGTCCTGACCCTTGTGACCCCACCCACAGTCCTGACCCTTGTGACCCCTCACCACAGTCCTGACCCTTGTGACCCCTCACCTTAGTCCTGACCCTTGTGACCCCTCACCTTAGTCCTGACCCTTGTGACCCCTCACCACAGTCCTGACTCTGTGACCCCTCACCACACAGTCCTGACCCTTGTCCCTCACCACAGTCCTGACCCTTGTGACCCCTCACCACAGTCCTGACCCTTGTGACCCCTCACCACAGTCCTGACCCTTGTGACCCCTCACCACAGTCCTGACCCTTGTGACCCCTCACCACAGTCCTGACCCTTGTGACCCCTCACCACAGTCCTGACCCTTGTGACCCCTCACCACAGTCCTGACCCTTGTGACCCCTCACTTAGTCCTGACCCTTGTGACCCCTCACCACAGTCCTGACCCTTGTGACCCCTCACCACAGTCCTGACCCTTGTGACCCCTCACACAGTCCTGACCCTTGTGACCCTCACTTAGTCCTGACCCTTGTGACCCCTCACCACAGTCCTGACCCTTGTGACCCTCACCACAGTCCTGACCCTTGTGACCCCTCACCTTAGTCCTGACCCCTGTGACCCCTCACCACAGTCCTGACCCTTGTGACCCCTCACCACAGTCCGACCCTTGTGACCCCTCACCTTAGTCCTGACCCTTGTGACCCCTCACCACAGTCCTGACCCTTGTGACCCCTCACCACAGTCCTGACCCTTGTGACCCCTCACCACAGTCCTGACCCTTGTGACCCCTCACCACAGTCCTGACCCTTGTGACCCCTCACCACAGTCCTGACCCTTGTGACCCCTCACCACAGTCCTGACCCTTGTGACCCTCACCACAGTCCTGACCTTGTGACCCCTCACCACAGTCCTGACCCTTGTGACCCCTCACCACAGTCCTGACCCTTGTGACCCCTCACCACAGTCCTGACCCTTGTGACCCCTCACCACAGTCCTGACCCTTGTGACCCCTCACCTTAGTCCTGACCCTTGTGACCCCTCACCACAGTCCTGACCCTTGTGACCCCTCACCACAGTCCTGACCCTTGTGACCCCTCACCACAGTCCTGACCCTTGTGACCCCTCACCACAGTCCTGACCCTTGTGACCCCTCACCACAGTCCTGACCCTTGTGACCCCTCACCACAGTCCTGACCCTTGTGACCCCTCACCACAGTCCTGACCCTTGTGACCCCTCACTTAGTCCTGACCCTTGTGACCCCTCACCACAGTCCTGACCCTTGTGACCCCTCACCAAGTCCTGACCCTTGTGACCCCTCACCACAGTCCTGACCCTTGTGACCCCTCACCACAGTCCTGACCCTTGTGACCCCTCACCACAGTCCTGACCCTTGTGACCCCTCACCACAGTCCTGACCCTTGTGACCCCTCACCACAGTCCTGACCCTTGTGACCCCTCACCACAGTCCTGACCCTTGTGACCCCTCACCACAGTCCTGACCCTTGTGACCCCTCACCACAGTCCTGACCTTTGTGACCCCTCACCACAGTCCTGACCCTTGTGACCCTCACCACAGTCCTGACCCTTGTGACCCCTCACCACAGTCCTGACCCTTGTGACCCCTCACCACAGTCCTGACCCTTGTGACCCCTCACCACAGTCCTGACCCTTGTGACCCCTCACCACAGTCCTGACCCTTGTGACCCCTCACCACAGTCCTGACCCTTGTGACCCCTCACCACAGTCCTGACCCTTGTGACCCCTCACCACAGTCCTGACCCTTGTGACCCCTCACCACAGTCCTGACCCTTGTGACCCCTCACCACAGTCCTGACCCTTGTGACCCCTCACCTTAGTCCTGACCCTTGTGACCCCTCACCACAGTCCTGACCCTTGTGACCCCTCACCACAGTCCTGACCCTTGTGACCCCTCACCAAGTCCTGACCCTTGTGACCCCTCACCTTAGTCCTGACCCTTGTGACCCCTCACCACAGTCCTGACCCTTGTGACCCCTCACCACAGTCCTGACCCTTGTGACCCCTCACCACAGTCCTGACCCTTGTGACCCCTCACACAGTCCTGACCCTTGTGACCCCTCACCACAGTCCTGACCCTTGTGACCCCTCACCACAGTCCTGACCCTTGTGACCCCTCACCAAGTCCTGACCCTTGTGACCCCTCACCACAGTCCTGACCCTTGTGACCCTCACCACAGTCCTGCCCTTGTGACCCCTCACCTAGTCCTGACCCTTGTGACCCCTCACCACAGTCCTGACCCTTGTGACCCCTCACACAGTCCTGACCCTTGTGACCCCTCACCACAGTCCTGACCCTTGTGACCCCTCACACAGTCCTGACCCTTGTGACCCCTCACCACAGTCCTGACCCTTGTGACCCCTCACCACAGTCCTGACCCTTGTGACCCCTCACCACAGTCCTGACCCTTGTGACCCCTCACCACAGTCCTGACCTTGTGACCCCTCACCTTAGTCCTGACCCTTGTGACCCCTCACCACAGTCCTGACCCTTGTGACCCCTCACCACAGTCCTGACCCTTGTGACCCCTCACCACAGTCCTGACCCTTGTGACCCCTCACCACAGTCCTGACCCTTGTGACCCCTCACCACAGTCCTGACCCTTGTGACCCCTCACCACAGTCCTGACCCTTGTGACCCCTCACACAGTCCTGACCCTTGTGACCCTCACCACAGTCCTGACCCTTGTGACCCCTCACCACAGTCCTGACCCTTGTGACCCCTCACCACAGTCCTGACCCTTGTGACCCCTCACCACAGTCCTGACCCTTGTGACCCCTCACCACAGTCCTGACCCTTGTGACCCCTCACCACAGTCCTGACCCTTGTGACCCCTCACCACAGTCCTGACCCTTGTGACCCCTCACCACAGTCCTGACCCTTGTGACCCCTCACCACAGTCCTGACCCTTGTGACCCCTCACCACAGTCCTGACCCTTGTGACCCCTCACCACAGTCCTGACCCTTGTGACCCCTCACCCAGTCCTGACCCTTGTGACCCCTCACCACAGTCCTGACCCTTGTGACCCCTCACCACAGTCCTGACCCTTGTGACCCCTCACCACAGTCCTGACCCTTGTGACCCCTCACACCACAGTCCTGACCCTTGTGACCCCTCACCACAGTCCTGACCCTTGTGACCCCTCACCACAGTCCTGACCCTTGTGACCCCTCACCACAGTCCTGACCCTTGTGACCCCTCACCACAGTCCTGACCCTTGTGACCCCTCACCACAGTCCTGACCCTTGTGACCCCTCACCACAGTCCTGACCCTTGTGACCCCTCACCACAGTCCTGACCCTTGTGACCCCTCACCACAGTCCTGACCCTTGTGACCCCTCACTTAGTCCTGACCTTGTGACCCCTCACCACAGTCCTGACCCTTGTGACCCCTCACCACAGTCCTGACCCTTGTGACCCCTCACCACAGTCCTGACCCTTGTGACCCCTCACCACAGTCCTGACCCTTGTGACCCCTCACCACAGTCCTGACCCTTGTGACCCCTCACCACAGTCCTGACCCTTGTGACCCCTCACCACAGTCCTGACCCTTGTGACCCCTCACCACAGTCCTGACCCTTGTGACCCCTCACCACTTCCTGACCCTTGTGACCCCTCACCACAGTCCTGACCCTTGTGACCCCTCACCACAGTCCTGACCCTTGTGACCCCTCACCACAGTCCTGACCCTTGTGACCCCTCACCTTAGTCCTGACCTTGTGACCCTCACCACAGTCCTGACCCTTGTGACCCCTCACCACAGTCCTGACCCTTGTGACCCCTCACCACAGTCCTGACCCTTGTGACCCCTCACCACAGTCCTGACCCTTGTGACCCCTCACCACAGTCCACCCTTGTGACCCCTCACCACAGTCCTGACCCTTGTGACCCCTCACACAGTCCTGACCTTGTGACCCCTCACCACAGTCCTGACCCTTGTGACCCCTCACCACAGTCCTGACCCTTGTGACCCCTCACCTTAGTCCTGACCCTTGTGACCCCTCACCACAGTCCTGACCCTTGTGACCCCTCACCTTAGTCCTGACCCTTGTGACCCCTCACCACAGTCCTGACCCTTGTGACCCCTCACCAGTCCTGACCCTTGTGACCCCTCACCACAGTCCTGACCCTTGTGACCCCTCACCACAGTCCTGACCCTTGTGACCCCTCACACAGTCCTGACCCTTGTGACCCCTCACCAGTCCTGACCCTTGTGACCCCTCACCACAGTCCTGACCCTTGTGACCCCTCACCACAGTCCTGACCCTTGTGACCCCTCACCACAGTCCTGACCCTTGTGACCCCTCACCACAGTCCTGACCCTTGTGACCCCTCACCACAGTCCTGACCCTTGTGACCCTCACCACAGTCCTGACCCTTGTGACCCCTCACCACAGTCCTGACCCTTGTGACCCCTCACCACAGTCCTGACCCTTGTGACCCCTCACCACAGTCCTGACCCTTGTGACCCCTCACCACAGTCCTGACCCTTGTGACCCCTCACCACAGTCCTGACCCTTGTGACCCCTCACCACAGTCCTGACCCTTGTGACCCCTCACCACAGTCCTGACCCTTGTGACCCCTCACCACAGTCCTGACCCTTGTGACCCCTCACCACAGTCCTGACCCTTGTGACCCCTCACCACAGTCCTGACCCTTGTGACCCCTCACCACAGTCCTGACCTTGTGACCCCTCACCACAGTCCTGACCCTTGTGACCCCTCACCACAGTCCTGACCCTTGTGACCCCTCACCACAGTCCTGACCCTTGTGACCCCTCACCACAGTCCTGACCCTTGTGACCCCTCACCACAGTCCTGACCCTTGTGACCCCTCACCACAGTCCTGACCCTTGTGACCCCTCACCACAGTCCTGACCCTTGTGACCCCTCACCACAGTCCTGACCCTTGTGACCCCTCACCACAGTCCTGACCCTTGTGACCCCTCACCACAGTCCTGACCCTTGTGACCCCTCACCCAGTCCTGACCCTTGTGACCCCTCACCACAGTCCTGACCCTTGTGACCCCTCACCACAGTCCTGACCCTTGTGACCCCTCACCACAGTCCTGACCCTTGTGACCCCTCACCACAGTCCTGACCCTTGTGACCCCTCACCACAGTCCTGACCCTTGTGACCCCTCACCACAGTCCTGACCCTTGTGACCCCTCACCTTAGTCCTGACCTTGTGACCCCTCACCACAGTCCTGACCCTTGTGACCCCTCACCACAGTCCTGACCCTTGTGACCCCTCACACAGTCCTGACCCTTGTGACCCCTCACCTTAGTCCTGACCCTTGTGACCCCTCACCACAGTCCTGACCCTTGTGACCCCTCACCACAGTCCTGACCCTTGTGACCCCTCACCACAGTCCTGACCCTTGTGACCCCTCACCACAGTCCTGACCCTTGTGACCCCTCACCACAGTCCTGACCCTTGTGACCCCTCACCACAGTCCTGACCCTTGTGACCCCTCACCACAGTCCTGACCCTTGTGACCCCTCACCAGTCCTGACCCTTGTGACCCCTCACCACAGTCCTGACCCTGTGACCCCTCACCACAGTCCTGACCCTTGTGACCCCTCACCACAGTCCTGACCCTTGTGACCCCTCACCACAGTCCTGACCCTTGTGACCCTCACCACAGTCCTGACCCTTGTGACCCCTCACCACAGTCCTGACCCTTGTGACCCCTCACCACAGTCCTGACCCTTGTGACCCTCACCACAGTCCTGACCCTTGTGACCCCTCACCACAGTCCTGACCCTTGTGACCCCTCACCACAGTCCTGACCCTTGTGACCCCTCACCACAGTCCTGACCCTTGTGACCCCTCACCACAGTCCTGACCCTTGTGACCCCTCACCACAGTCCTGACCCTTGTGACCCCTCACCACAGTCCTGACCCTTGTGACCCCTCACCACAGTCCTGACCCTTGTGACCCCTCACCTTAGTCCTGACCCTTGTGACCCCTCACCACAGTCCTGACCCTTGTGACCCCTCACCACAGTCCTGACCCTTGTGACCCCTCACCACAGTCTCCTGACCCTTGTGACCCCTCACCACAGTCCTGACCCTTGTGACCCCTCACCACAGTCCTGACCCTTGTGACCCCTCACCACAGTCCTGACCCTTGTGACCCCTCACCACAGTCCTGACCCTTGTGACCCCTCACCACAGTCCTGACCCTTGTGACCCCTCACCACAGTCCTGACCCTTGTGACCCCTCACCACAGTCCTGACCCTTGTGACCCCTCACCACAGTCCTGACCCTTGTGACCCCTCACCACAGTCCTGACCCTTGTGACCCCTCACCACAGTCCTGACCCTTGTGACCCCTCACCACAGTCCTGACCCTTGTGACCCCTCACCACAGTCCTGACCCTTGTGACCCCTCACCTTAGTCCTGACCCTTGTGACCCCTCACCACAGTCCTGACCCTTGTGACCCCTCACCACAGTCCTGACCCTTGTGACCCCTCACCACAGTCCTGACCCTTGTGACCCCTCACCACAGTCCTGACCCTTGTGACCCCTCACCACAGTCCTGACCCTTGTGACCCCTCCCACAGTCCTGACCCTTGTGACCCCTCACCACAGTCCTGACCCTTGTGACCCCTCACCACAGTCCTGACCTTGTGACCCCTCACCACAGTCCTGACCCTTGTGACCCTCACCACAGTCCTGACCCTTGTGACCCCTCACCACAGTCCTGACCCTTGTGACCCCTCACCTTAGTCCTGACCCTTGTGACCCCTCACCACAGTCCTGACCCTTGTGACCCCTCACCACAGTCCTGACCCTTGTGACCCCTCACCTTAGTCCTGACCCTTGTGACCCCTCACCACAGTCCTGACCCTTGTGACCCCTCACCACAGTCCTGACCCTTGTGACCCCTCACCACAGTCCTGACCCTTGTGACCCCTCACCACAGTCCTGACCCTTGTGACCCCTCACCACAGTCCTGACCCTTGTGACCCCTCACCACAGTCCTGACCCTTGTGACCCCTCACCACAGTCCTGACCCTTGTGACCCCTCACCACAGTCCTGACCCTTGTGACCCCTCACCTTAGTCCTGACCCTTGTGACCCCTCACCTTAGTCCTGACCCTTGTGACCCCTCACCACAGTCCTGACCCTTGTGACCCCTCACATTAGTCCTGACCCTTGTGACCCCTCACCACAGTCCTGACCCTTGTGACCCCTCACCACAGTCCTGACCCTTGTGACCCCTCACCACAGTCCTGACCCTTGTGACCCCTCACTTAGTCCTGACCCTTGTGACCCCTCACCAGTCCTGACCCTTGTGACCCCTCACCACAGTCCTGACCCTTGTGACCCCTCACACAGTCCTGACCCTTGTGACCCCTCACCACAGTCCTGACCCTTGTGACCCCTCACCACAGTCCTGACCCTTGTGACCCCTCACCACAGTCCTGACCCTTGTGACCCCTCACCACAGTCCTGACCCTTGTGACCCCTCACCACAGTCCTGACCCTTGTGACCCCTCACCACAGTCCTGACCCTTGTGACCCCTCACCACAGTCCTGACCCTTGTGACCCCTCACCACAGTCCTGACCCTTGTGACCCCTCACCACAGTCCTGACCCTTGTGACCCTCACCTAGTCCTGACCCTTGTGACCCCTCACCACAGTCCTGACCCTTGTGACCCCTCACCACAGTCCTGACCCTTGTGACCCCTCACCACAGTCCTGACCCTTGTGACCCCTCACCTTAGTCCTGACCCTTGTGACCCCTCACCTTAGTCCTGACCCTTGTGACCCCTCACCACAGTCCTGACCCTTGTGACCCCTCACCACAGTCCTGACCCTTGTGACCCCTCACCACAGTCCTGACCCTTGTGACCCCTCCACAGTCCCTGACCCTTGTGACCCCTCACCACAGTCCTGACCCTTGTGACCCCTCACCACAGTCCTGACCCTTGTGACCCCTCACCACAGTCCTGACCCTTGTGACCCCTCACCTTAGTCCTGACCCTTGTGACCCCTCACCACAGTCCTGACCCTTGTGACCCTCACCACAGTCCTGACCCTTGTGACCCCTCACCACAGTCCTGACCCTGTGACCCCTCACCACAGTCCTGACCTTGTGACCCCTCACCACAGTCCTGACCCTTGTGACCCCTCACCACAGTCCTGACCCTTGTGACCCCTCACCTTAGTCCTGACCCTTGTGACCCCTCACCTTAGTCCTGACCCTTGTGACCCCTCACCACAGTCCTGACCCTTGTGACCCCTCACCACAGTCCTGACCCTTGTGACCCTCACCACAGTCCTGACCCTTGTGACCCCTCACCACAGTCCTGCCCTTGTGACCCCTCACCACAGTCCTGACCCTTGTGACCCCTCACCACAGTCCTGACCCTTGTGACCCCTCACCACAGTCCTGACCCTTGTGACCCCTCACCACAGTCCTGACCCTTGTGACCCCTCACCCCAGTCCTTCCCTTGTGACCCCTCACCACAGTCCTGACCCTTGTGACCCCTCACCACAGTCCTGACCCTTGACCCCTCACCACAGTCCTGACCCTTGTGACCCCTCACCTTAGTCCTGACCCTTGTGACCCCTCACCACAGTCCTGACCCTTGTGACCCCTCACCACAGTCCTGACCCTTGTGACCCCTCACCTTAGTCCTGACCCTTGTGACCCCTCACCCAGTCCTGACCCTTGTGACCCTCACCACAGTCCTGACCCTTGTGACCCCTCACCACAGTCCTGACCTTGTGACCCCTCACCACAGTCCTGACCCTTGTGACCCTCACCCACAGTCCTGACCCTTGTGACCCCTCACCACAGTCCTGACCCTTGTGACCCCTCACCACAGTCCTGACCCTTGTGACCCCTCACCACAGTCCTGACCCTTGTGACCCCTCACCACAGTCCTGACCCTTGTGACCCCTCACCACAGTCCTGACCCTTGTGACCCCTCACCACAGTCCTGACCCTTGTGACCCCTCACCAGTCCTGACCCTTGTGACCCCTCACCACAGTCCTGACCCTTGTGACCCCTCACCACAGTCCTGACCCTTGTGACCCCTCACCACAGTCCTGACCCTTGTGACCCCTCACCACAGTCCTGACCCTTGTGACCCCTCACCACAGTCCTGACCCTTGTGACCCCTCACCACAGTCCTGACCCTTGTGACCCCTCACCACAGTCCTGACCCTTGTGACCCCTCACCACAGTCCTGACCCTTGTGACCCCTCACCACAGTCCTGACCCTTGTGACCCCTCACCACAGTCCTGACCCTTGTGACCCCTCACCACAGTCCTGACCCTTGTGACCCCTCACCACAGTCCTGACCCTTGTGACCCCTCACCACAGTCCTGACCCTTGTGACCCCTCACCACAGTCCTGACCCTTGTGACCCCTCACCACAGTCCTGACCCTTGTGACCCCTCACCACAGTCCTGACCCTTGTGACCCCTCACCACAGTCCTGACCCTTGTGACCCCTCACCACAGTCCTGACCCTTGTGACCCCTCACCACAGTCCTGACCCTTGTGACCCCTCACCACAGTCCTGACCCTTGTGACCCCTCACCACAGTCCTGACCCTTGTGACCCCTCACCACAGTCCTGACCCTTGTGACCCCTCACCACAGTCCTGACCCTTGTGACCCCTCACCACAGTCCTGACCCTTGTGACCCCTCACCACAGTCCTGACCCTTGTGACCCCTCACCACAGTCCTGACCCTTGTGACCCCTCACCACAGTCCTGACCCTTGTGACCCCTCACCACAGTCCTGACCCTTGTGACCCCTCACCACAGTCCTGACCCTTGTGACCCCTCACCACAGTCCTGACCCTTGTGACCCCTCACCACAGTCCTGACCCTTGTGACCCCTCACCACAGTCCTGACCCTTGTGACCCCTCACCACAGTCCTGACCCTTGTGACCCCTCACCACAGTCCTGACCCTTGTGACCCCTCACCACAGTCCTGACCCTTGTGACCCCTCACCACAGTCCTGACCCTTGTGACCCCTCACCACAGTCCTGACCCTTGTGACCCCTCACCACAGTCCTGACCCTTGTGACCCCTCACCACAGTCCTGACCCTTGTGACCCCTCACCACAGTCCTGACCCTTGTGACCCCTCACCACAGTCCTGACCCTTGTGACCCCTCACCACAGTCCTGACCCTTGTGACCCCTCACCACAGTCCTGACCCTTGTGACCCCTCACCACAGTCCTGACCCTTGTGACCCCTCACCACAGTCCTGACCCTTGTGACCCCTCACCACAGTCCTGACCCTTGTGACCCCTCACCACAGTCCTGACCCTTGTGACCCCTCACCACAGTCCTGACCCTTGTGACCCCTCACCACAGTCCTGACCCTTGTGACCCCTCACCACAGTCCTGACCCTTGTGACCCCTCACCACAGTCCTGACCCTTGTGACCCCTCACCACAGTCCTGACCCTTGTGACCCCTCACCACAGTCCTGACCCTTGTGACCCCTCACCACAGTCCTGACCCTTGTGACCCCTCACCACAGTCCTGACCCTTGTGACCCCTCACCACAGTCCTGACCCTTGTGACCCCTCACCACAGTCCTGACCCTTGTGACCCCTCACCACAGTCCTGACCCTTGTGACCCCTCACCACAGTCCTGACCCTTGTGACCCCTCACCACAGTCCTGACCCTTGTGACCCCTCACCACAGTCCTGACCCTTGTGACCCCTCACCACAGTCCTGACCCTTGTGACCCCTCACCACAGTCCTGACCCTTGTGACCCCTCACCACAGTCCTGACCCTTGTGACCCCTCACCACAGTCCTGACCCTTGTGACCCCTCACCACAGTCCTGACCCTTGTGACCCCTCACCACAGTCCTGACCCTTGTGACCCCTCACCACAGTCCTGACCCTTGTGACCCCTCACCACAGTCCTGACCCTTGTGACCCCTCACCACAGTCCTGACCCTTGTGACCCCTCACCTTAGTCCTGACCCTTGTGACCCCTCACCACAGTCCTGACCCTTGTGACCCCTCACCACAGTCCTGACCCTTGTGACCCCTCACCACAGTCCTGACCCTTGTGACCCCTCACCACAGTCCTGACCCTTGTGACCCCTCACCACAGTCCTGACCCTTGTGACCCCTCACCACAGTCCTGACCCTTGTGACCCCTCACCACAGTCCTGACCCTTGTGACCCCTCACCACAGTCCTGACCCTTGTGACCCCTCACCACAGTCCTGACCCTTGTGACCCCTCACCACAGTCCTGACCCTTGTGACCCCTCACCACAGTCCTGACCCTTGTGACCCCTCACCACAGTCCTGACCCTTGTGACCCCTCACCACAGTCCTGACCCTTGTGACCCCTCACCACAGTCCTGACCCTTGTGACCCCTCACCACAGTCCTGACCCTTGTGACCCCTCACCACAGTCCTGACCCTTGTGACCCCTCACCACAGTCCTGACCCTTGTGACCCCTCACCACAGTCCTGACCCTTGTGACCCCTCACCACAGTCCTGACCCTTGTGACCCCTCACCACAGTCCTGACCCTTGTGACCCCTCACCACAGTCCTGACCCTTGTGACCCCTCACCACAGTCCTGACCCTTGTGACCCCTCACCACAGTCCTGACCCTTGTGACCCCTCACCACAGTCCTGACCCTTGTGACCCCTCACCACAGTCCTGACCCTTGTGACCCCTCACCACAGTCCTGACCCTTGTGACCCCTCACCACAGTCCTGACCCTTGTGACCCCTCACCACAGTCCTGACCCTTGTGACCCCTCACCACAGTCCTGACCCTTGTGACCCCTCACCACAGTCCTGACCCTTGTGACCCCTCACCACAGTCCTGACCCTTGTGACCCCTCACCACAGTCCTGACCCTTGTGACCCCTCACCACAGTCCTGACCCTTGTGACCCCTCACCACAGTCCTGACCCTTGTGACCCCTCACCACAGTCCTGACCCTTGTGACCCCTCACCACAGTCCTGACCCTTGTGACCCCTCACCACAGTCCTGACCCTTGTGACCCCTCACCACAGTCCTGACCCTTGTGACCCCTCACCACAGTCCTGACCCTTGTGACCCCTCACCACAGTCCTGACCCTTGTGACCCCTCACCACAGTCCTGACCCTTGTGACCCCTCACCACAGTCCTGACCCTTGTGACCCCTCACCACAGTCCTGACCCTTGTGACCCCTCACCACAGTCCTGACCCTTGTGACCCCTCACCACAGTCCTGACCCTTGTGACCCCTCACCACAGTCCTGACCCTTGTGACCCCTCACCACAGTCCTGACCCTTGTGACCCCTCACCACAGTCCTGACCCTTGTGACCCCTCACCACAGTCCTGACCCTTGTGACCCCTCACCACAGTCCTGACCCTTGTGACCCCTCACCACAGTCCTGACCCTTGTGACCCCTCACCACAGTCCTGACCCTTGTGACCCCTCACCACAGTCCTGACCCTTGTGACCCCTCACCACAGTCCTGACCCTTGTGACCCCTCACCACAGTCCTGACCCTTGTGACCCCTCACCACAGTCCTGACCCTTGTGACCCCTCACCACAGTCCTGACCCTTGTGACCCCTCACCACAGTCCTGACCCTTGTGACCCCTCACCACAGTCCTGACCCTTGTGACCCCTCACCACAGTCCTGACCCTTGTGACCCCTCACCACAGTCCTGACCCTTGTGACCCCTCACCACAGTCCTGACCCTTGTGACCCCTCACCACAGTCCTGACCCTTGTGACCCCTCACCACAGTCCTGACCCTTGTGACCCCTCACCACAGTCCTGACCCTTGTGACCCCTCACCACAGTCCTGACCCTTGTGACCCCTCACCACAGTCCTGACCCTTGTGACCCCTCACCACAGTCCTGACCCTTGTGACCCCTCACCACAGTCCTGACCCTTGTGACCCCTCACCACAGTCCTGACCCTTGTGACCCCTCACCACAGTCCTGACCCTTGTGACCCCTCACCACAGTCCTGACCCTTGTGACCCCTCACCACAGTCCTGACCCTTGTGACCCCTCACCACAGTCCTGACCCTTGTGACCCCTCACCACAGTCCTGACCCTTGTGACCCCTCACCACAGTCCTGACCCTTGTGACCCCTCACCACAGTCCTGACCCTTGTGACCCCTCACCACAGTCCTGACCCTTGTGACCCCTCACCACAGTCCTGACCCTTGTGACCCCTCACCACAGTCCTGACCCTTGTGACCCCTCACCACAGTCCTGACCCTTGTGACCCCTCACCACAGTCCTGACCCTTGTGACCCCTCACCACAGTCCTGACCCTTGTGACCCCTCACCACAGTCCTGACCCTTGTGACCCCTCACCACAGTCCTGACCCTTGTGACCCCTCACCACAGTCCTGACCCTTGTGACCCCTCACCACAGTCCTGACCCTTGTGACCCCTCACCACAGTCCTGACCCTTGTGACCCCTCACCACAGTCCTGACCCTTGTGACCCCTCACCACAGTCCTGACCCTTGTGACCCCTCACCACAGTCCTGACCCTTGTGACCCCTCACCACAGTCCTGACCCTTGTGACCCCTCACCACAGTCCTGACCCTTGTGACCCCTCACCACAGTCCTGACCCTTGTGACCCCTCACCACAGTCCTGACCCTTGTGACCCCTCACCACAGTCCTGACCCTTGTGACCCCTCACCACAGTCCTGACCCTTGTGACCCCTCACCACAGTCCTGACCCTTGTGACCCCTCACCACAGTCCTGACCCTTGTGACCCCTCACCACAGTCCTGACCCTTGTGACCCCTCACCACAGTCCTGACCCTTGTGACCCCTCACCACAGTCCTGACCCTTGTGACCCCTCACCACAGTCCTGACCCTTGTGACCCCTCACCACAGTCCTGACCCTTGTGACCCCTCACCACAGTCCTGACCCTTGTGACCCCTCACCACAGTCCTGACCCTTGTGACCCCTCACCACAGTCCTGACCCTTGTGACCCCTCACCACAGTCCTGACCCTTGTGACCCCTCACCACAGTCCTGACCCTTGTGACCCCTCACCACAGTCCTGACCCTTGTGACCCCTCACCACAGTCCTGACCCTTGTGACCCCTCACCACAGTCCTGACCCTTGTGACCCCTCACCACAGTCCTGACCCTTGTGACCCCTCACCACAGTCCTGACCCTTGTGACCCCTCACCACAGTCCTGACCCTTGTGACCCCTCACCACAGTCCTGACCCTTGTGACCCCTCACCACAGTCCTGACCCTTGTGACCCCTCACCACAGTCCTGACCCTTGTGACCCCTCACCACAGTCCTGACCCTTGTGACCCCTCACCACAGTCCTGACCCTTGTGACCCCTCACCACAGTCCTGACCCTTGTGACCCCTCACCACAGTCCTGACCCTTGTGACCCCTCACCACAGTCCTGACCCTTGTGACCCCTCACCACAGTCCTGACCCTTGTGACCCCTCACCACAGTCCTGACCCTTGTGACCCCTCACCACAGTCCTGACCCTTGTGACCCCTCACCACAGTCCTGACCCTTGTGACCCCTCACCACAGTCCTGACCCTTGTGACCCCTCACCACAGTCCTGACCCTTGTGACCCCTCACCACAGTCCTGACCCTTGTGACCCCTCACCACAGTCCTGACCCTTGTGACCCCTCACCACAGTCCTGACCCTTGTGACCCCTCACCACAGTCCTGACCCTTGTGACCCCTCACCACAGTCCTGACCCTTGTGACCCCTCACCACAGTCCTGACCCTTGTGACCCCTCACCACAGTCCTGACCCTTGTGACCCCTCACCACAGTCCTGACCCTTGTGACCCCTCACCACAGTCCTGACCCTTGTGACCCCTCACCACAGTCCTGACCCTTGTGACCCCTCACCACAGTCCTGACCCTTGTGACCCCTCACCACAGTCCTGACCCTTGTGACCCCTCACCACAGTCCTGACCCTTGTGACCCCTCACCACAGTCCTGACCCTTGTGACCCCTCACCACAGTCCTGACCCTTGTGACCCCTCACCACAGTCCTGACCCTTGTGACCCCTCACCACAGTCCTGACCCTTGTGACCCCTCACCACAGTCCTGACCCTTGTGACCCCTCACCACAGTCCTGACCCTTGTGACCCCTCACCACAGTCCTGACCCTTGTGACCCCTCACCACAGTCCTGACCCTTGTGACCCCTCACCACAGTCCTGACCCTTGTGACCCCTCACCACAGTCCTGACCCTTGTGACCCCTCACCACAGTCCTGACCCTTGTGACCCCTCACCACAGTCCTGACCCTTGTGACCCCTCACCACAGTCCTGACCCTTGTGACCCCTCACCACAGTCCTGACCCTTGTGACCCCTCACCACAGTCCTGACCCTTGTGACCCCTCACCACAGTCCTGACCCTTGTGACCCCTCACCACAGTCCTGACCCTTGTGACCCCTCACCACAGTCCTGACCCTTGTGACCCCTCACCACAGTCCTGACCCTTGTGACCCCTCACCACAGTCCTGACCCTTGTGACCCCTCACCACAGTCCTGACCCTTGTGACCCCTCACCACAGTCCTGACCCTTGTGACCCCTCACCACAGTCCTGACCCTTGTGACCCCTCACCACAGTCCTGACCCTTGTGACCCCTCACCACAGTCCTGACCCTTGTGACCCCTCACCACAGTCCTGACCCTTGTGACCCCTCACCACAGTCCTGACCCTTGTGACCCCTCACCACAGTCCTGACCCTTGTGACCCCTCACCACAGTCCTGACCCTTGTGACCCCTCACCACAGTCCTGACCCTTGTGACCCCTCACCACAGTCCTGACCCTTGTGACCCCTCACCACAGTCCTGACCCTTGTGACCCCTCACCACAGTCCTGACCCTTGTGACCCCTCACCACAGTCCTGACCCTTGTGACCCCTCACCACAGTCCTGACCCTTGTGACCCCTCACCACAGTCCTGACCCTTGTGACCCCTCACCACAGTCCTGACCCTTGTGACCCCTCACCACAGTCCTGACCCTTGTGACCCCTCACCACAGTCCTGACCCTTGTGACCCCTCACCACAGTCCTGACCCTTGTGACCCCTCACCACAGTCCTGACCCTTGTGACCCCTCACCACAGTCCTGACCCTTGTGACCCCTCACCACAGTCCTGACCCTTGTGACCCCTCACCACAGTCCTGACCCTTGTGACCCCTCACCACAGTCCTGACCCTTGTGACCCCTCACCACAGTCCTGACCCTTGTGACCCCTCACCACAGTCCTGACCCTTGTGACCCCTCACCACAGTCCTGACCCTTGTGACCCCTCACCACAGTCCTGACCCTTGTGACCCCTCACCACAGTCCTGACCCTTGTGACCCCTCACCACAGTCCTGACCCTTGTGACCCCTCACCACAGTCCTGACCCTTGTGACCCCTCACCACAGTCCTGACCCTTGTGACCCCTCACCACAGTCCTGACCCTTGTGACCCCTCACCACAGTCCTGACCCTTGTGACCCCTCACCACAGTCCTGACCCTTGTGACCCCTCACCACAGTCCTGACCCTTGTGACCCCTCACCACAGTCCTGACCCTTGTGACCCCTCACCACAGTCCTGACCCTTGTGACCCCTCACCACAGTCCTGACCCTTGTGACCCCTCACCACAGTCCTGACCCTTGTGACCCCTCACCACAGTCCTGACCCTTGTGACCCCTCACCACAGTCCTGACCCTTGTGACCCCTCACCACAGTCCTGACCCTTGTGACCCCTCACCTTAGTCCTGACCCTTGTGACCCCTCACCACAGTCCTGACCCTTGTGACCCCTCACCACAGTCCTGACCCTTGTGACCCCTCACCACAGTCCTGACCCTTGTGACCCCTCACCACAGTCCTGACCCTTGTGACCCCTCACCACAGTCCTGACCCTTGTGACCCCTCACCACAGTCCTGACCCTTGTGACCCCTCACCACAGTCCTGACCCTTGTGACCCCTCACCACAGTCCTGACCCTTGTGACCCCTCACCACAGTCCTGACCCTTGTGACCCCTCACCACAGTCCTGACCCTTGTGACCCCTCACCACAGTCCTGACCCTTGTGACCCCTCACCACAGTCCTGACCCTTGTGACCCCTCACCACAGTCCTGACCCTTGTGACCCCTCACCACAGTCCTGACCCTTGTGACCCCTCACCACAGTCCTGACCCTTGTGACCCCTCACCACAGTCCTGACCCTTGTGACCCCTCACCACAGTCCTGACCCTTGTGACCCCTCACCACAGTCCTGACCCTTGTGACCCCTCACCACAGTCCTGACCCTTGTGACCCCTCACCACAGTCCTGACCCTTGTGACCCCTCACCACAGTCCTGACCCTTGTGACCCCTCACCACAGTCCTGACCTTGTGACCCCTCACCTTAGTCCTGACCCTTGTGACCCCTCACCACAGTCCTGACCCTTGTGACCCCTCACCACAGTCCTGACCCTTGTGACCCCTCACCACAGTCCTGACCCTTGTGACCCCTCACCACAGTCCTGACCCTTGTGACCCCTCACCACAGTCCTGACCCTTGTGACCCCTCACCTAGTCCTGACCCTTGTGACCCCTCACCACAGTCCTGACCCTTGTGACCCCTCACCACAGTCCTGACCCTTGTGACCCCTCACCACAGTCCTGACCCTTGTGACCCCTCACCCTCCCACAGTCCTGACCTTGTGACCCCTCACCTTAGTCCTCCCTTGTGACCCCTCACCACAGTCCTGACCCTTGTGACCCCTCACCACAGTCCTGACCCTTGTGACCCCTCACCACAGTCCTGACCCTTGTGACCCCTCACCTAGTCCTGACCCTTGTGACCCCTCACCACAGTCCTGACCCTTGTGACCCCTCACCACAGTCCTGACCCTTGTGACCCCTCACCTTAGTCCTGACCCTTGTGACCCCTCACCACAGTCCTGACCCTTGTGACCCCTCACCACAGTCCTGACCCTTGTGACCCCTCACCACAGTCCTGACCCTTGTGACCCCTCACCTAGTCCTGCCCTTGTGACCCCTCACCACAGTCCTGACCCTTGTGACCCCTCACCACAGTCCTGACCCTTGTGACCCCTCACCTTAGTCCTGACCCTTGTGACCCCTCACCTTAGTCCTGACCCTTGTGACCCCTCACCACAGTCCTGACCCTTGTGACCCCTCACCACAGTCCTGACCCTTGTGACCCCTCACCACAGTCCTGACCCTTGTGACCCCTCACCACAGTCCTGACCCTTGTGACCCCTCACCACAGTCCTGACCCTTGTGACCCCTCACCACAGTCCTGACCCTTGTGACCCCTCACCACAGTCCTGACCCTTGTGACCCCTCACCACAGTCCTGACCCTTGTGACCCCTCACCACAGTCCTGACCCTTGTGACCCCTCACCACAGTCCTGACCCTTGTGACCCCTCACCACAGTCCTGACCCTTGTGACCCCTCACCACAGTCCTGACCCTTGTGACCCCTCACCTTAGTCCTGACCCTTGTGACCCCTCACCACAGTCCTGACCCTTGTGACCCCTCACCACAGTCCTGGCCCTTGTGACCCCTCACCACAGTCCTGACCCTTGTGACCCCTCACCACAGTCCTGACCCTTGTGACCCCTCACCTTAGTCCTGACCCTTGTGACCCCTCACCCACAGTCCTGACCCTTGTGACCCCTCACCACAGTCCTGACCCTTGTGACCCCTCACCACAGTCCTGACCCTTGTGACCCCTCACCACAGTCCTGACCCTTGTGACCCCACCACAGTCCTGACCCTTGTGACCCCTCACCACAGTCCTGACCCTTGTGACCCCTCACCACAGTCCTGACCCTTGTGACCCCTCACCCAGTCCTGACCCTTGTGACCCCTCACCTTAGTCCTGACCCTTGTGACCCCTCACCACAGTCCTGACCCTTGTGACCCCTCACCACAGTCCTGACCCTTGTGACCCCACCCCCAGTCCTGACCCTTGTGACCCCTCACCCACAGTCCTGACCCTTGTGACCCCTCACCAGTCCTGACCCTTGTGACCCCTCACCACAGTCCTGACCCTTGTGACCCCTCACCACAGTCCTGACCCTTGTGACCCCTCACCTTAGTCCTGACTTGTGACCCCTCACCACAGTCCTGACCCTTGTGACCCCTCACCACAGTCCTGACCCTTGTGACCCCTCACCACAGTCCTGACCCTTGTGACCCCTCACCACAGTCCTGACCCTTGTGACCCCTCACCACAGTCCTGACCCTTGTGACCCCTCACCACAGTCCTGACCCTTGTGACCCCTCACCACAGTCCTGACCCTTGTGACCCCTCACCACAGTCCTGACCCTTGTGACCCTCACCACAGTCCTGACCCTTGTGACCCCTCACCACAGTCCTGACCCTTGTGACCCCTCACCACGTCCTGACCTTGTGACCCCTCACCTTAGTCCTGACCCTTGTGACCCCTCACCACAGTCCTGACCCTTGTGACCCCTCACCACAGTCCTGACCCTTGTGACCCCTCACCACAGTCCTGACCCTTGTGACCCCTCACCACAGTCCTGACCCTTGTGACCCCTCACCACAGTCCTGACCCCTTGTGACCCCTCACCACAGTCCTGACCCTTGTGACCCCTCACCACAGTCCTGACCCTTGTGACCCCTCACCTTAGTCCTGACCCTTGTGACCCCTCACTTAGTCCTGACCCTTGTGACCCCTCACCACAGTCCTGACCCTTGTGACCCTCACCACAGTCCTGACCCTTGTGACCCTCACCACAGTCCTGACCCTTGTGACCCCTCACTTAGTCCTGACCCTTGTGACCCTCACCACAGTCCTGACCCTTGTGACCCCTCACCACAGTCCTGACCCTTGTGACCCCTCACACAGTCCTGACCCTTGTGACCCCTCACCACAGTCCTGACCCTTGTGACCCCTCACC
>WNGS01158947.1:31425-45146 GCA_020271785.1 Procambarus virginalis
TATATATACGTATTTACAGTTTTGTTCCCATAAAACTGTACATCTAAGCTTGTATGGTGAGTAAACGCACAAAGACGTAGCTACTCCACAGTCAGCTGATCGGCGGCCACCCTCAAGGCCACACGCACTATAATTTCTCCTCCAACAATATGGATGTGGTGTTATTACGCTATATACACACATTATATTAAGTATCTACCTGTTTATTCACCATACTTGTACAAATAAGCTGGTATGGTGCCCAAAGACCCTTTGTGGTCACCAGTAAACAACACGATAATTCCTGCAGACGACGCTCCTCTCACCAAAAATGGCGGCTCCCAACCTACTCCTCTCGCTGTTATCTGACACTATACACACGTTATATATAAGTATCTACATTTGTGTTCACCATAGCGAACCACTAAGCTGGTATGGTGAGTGCAGTCAATAAAAGGTGGCCACACACAGTCAGAAGACAACGCCACAATCCTCCCTCCACAGCCGTACTCCTCCCTCCATCGAGCACAGCGCTAAATATCTCCACAATCAAGCTGTTATCAGAATCCTGGTCAATTTTATCAAATTCAGGGGGCTTCAGTAATACTATCACTGCTAAATAATAGCAGTATCACTTATATTTTGGCATTTGTAGGCGATGCTGTGGTCACAAGCTAAACAGCGGTGCTGTGAGCTCGTGCTGCGTGCGCCAGCCTTGGTGGCTGGCGCAATACTGACGCTCTCACTCCCAAAAATGTTGGGCTGGATTTTTTTTCTAGGTGGGATCTGGCAACTATCAGTCGTGGCTGTACTATAGCTGCCCCTATCCCAGGCGGGGTGTTTAAATTATAGCGCTAGACACGAAATCATGTATAAATGATGTGCGCGATTTCGGTTTTGTCACTGATATCATTTATATATGATATGCGTGGTTTGAGGGTTAAAGAGACACCAATATGGCTGGGAACCCAACAAAACTCAACCGACTTAAATTTTCTGTGAACAAGAAACAGCCAATGCTGGATCTCGACAACCACTGGATGAATCGGATTAAAGGACCCGAGAGCCATGAGGGCACTACGAGATTCAACAACAACTACAAACGAAGATTGACAACGAGAGAGCAGGAGACGAAGAGCATAGAGAATAGCATAAAGCTCCGCTGTGAAGATGCTAGTCTCAGGAGGTAAGCGACACATATAAGTGTGATCAGGAAAAACGACAGAGTAGCCAACACCGTCCGCAGACTTAGACCCATCGATAAAGACGGAAACGGAGTGGGAGAAGAAAAGTGCTCAAGGAAAAGACATTTTAGAACCGTAAGAGGGGTAAAAGCTTTAGTAATGTGGGGTCAGAGATGTACAAAACTGCGGAAGGGGGACCTTCCACAGGGGCAAAGAAGGAATAACACGAGGAGAAATATTAGAAATACGAATGGAAAGAGAATCCTGTAAGCGAGATAACCGGACAGAAAGAGGGAGGTGGTGAAGAGGAACAGGAACCGCAGGAGGGGTAAAAGTTAAAGCATGACAGAGGCGAGAGGAAGGATGTTGCAAGGACCACGCAAGATAGAGAAGACAGTAGCGATCACGGCGGTCCTGGAGAGATAGGAAGCCAGTGTCGACATACAAGCTGAGGACGGGAGTCAAACGAAAGACACCAGAACTGAGGCGCACCCCAGTATGGTGCAAAGCATCAAGACGGCGAAGAGTAGGAGGAGAAGCAGACGAGTAAGCAGGGCAACCATAATGGAGCTTAGACAGGATGAGAGAGGAATGTAAATCAAATAGAGTGCGCCTATCTGCTTCCCAAGAAGTATGGGACAATACCCGAAAGAGAGCAATGGCCTTAGAGCATTCAACACGGAGGTACGAGATATCGGGTGACCAAGACTAACGAGCGTCAAAAATCAACCCCAAAAGCTTAGCGGAATCCTTGTACACAATGGGGTGACCATAAAGCGACAAAGAAGGATGAAGAACGACACGCTTCCGAGTAAAAGTCACAGCACAAGTCTTAGATGTAGAGAACCTGAAGCTATGATTGGTGGCCTAAGACGACACGGCATCAATTGCAAGTTGAAGCCGGCATTGAAGGAAAGGCGAATCATCACCCTGACAGCAAAGGGTAAGATTGTCGAAATAAAGAGTGGAGAAGACGCCTGAAGAAAGAGAGGAAAGAAAACCATTGAGGGCACACAGAAAAAGAGTAGTGCTCAGAACATTACCCTGGGGCACACCTTCGTACTGCTGAAAAGAGGCAGAGAGCAGTACCAAGCCTCACCCAAAAGGAACGATGAGAGAGGAAGCTGCAGAGAAAGAGAGGGAGGTGACCACGAAGGCCAAAAGAATGAAGCTGAGATAGAATATGATATTGCCAAGTGGTGTCGTAAGCCTTTTCCAAGTCAAAAAGGACAGCAACAACGGAGGTCTTCGCAGCAAAAGCAGTACAAATATAGAACTCCAACCGAGGACATCTGTTGTGCTGGGGCACTTACAGAAACCAAATTGGGAAGGGGAGAGGTGGTGATGGTGTTCTAAGAACCACATCAGACGAACGTTAACCATACTGAACAGGGAGGATAACGGCTTCGAACCAGTCCTCAGGGACTGACGACGACTCCCAGATCCGATTATACAGACTCGGTAAATACTGAGACGTGCATGGAGGGAGATGGCGAAACATCTCATAATGAATGCCATCGGAGCCCACTGCCATAGAACCACAGAGGGCCAGGGCAGACCGAAGTTCAGAGAGAGAGAAGGGATCGTTATAGGGAAGGTGAAGATGAGTATAAAAATTCAAAGGACAAGACTCAAGGGCAGGTTTACGAAGAAGAAAAGATTGGGGAAGATGAAAACCAGAGCTAACAGAAGAAAAGTGGGAACCCAGTTCGGTGGCAACCTGCAACGGGTCCGCCACAAGAGTACCATGGATGTGAAGGACCGGTGAGACATCGGGAACGAACTTACCCACTATCTTGTGGATACGTTTCCAGATCTGCGGCAGAGGAGTGTCAGACGTAATGATGGAGACATAAGACGCCAAACGTTCGTGTTTAGCCGTACGGATGGCCCTACGGGCCACTGCACTCGCCTTCCGAAATAAAAGAAAAGAATCGGCCGTCTGCCAGCGGCGGTGTCTCTTCCAGGCTGCACACTTACAGCAGACAGCCTGAGCACAGTCCGTATTCCACCAGGGAACGCACTTCCATGGGCCTCAAGAGGAAGAGCGAGGAATAGAGCGGAGGGCAGCATCGAAGACGGTGTCATAAATAAGGAGAGAGCAAGGGAGAGGCAGAAAGGAGAGGTCAGAGAGAGCAGCACTGAGGGTAAATAGGCTCCAGTCTGCCTTAGCAAACTGCCACCTAGGAAAGGAGAGGGGAGGGTGAAAAGAGAAAAAGGTAACAAGGATGGGGAAATGGTCGCTGCCATGGAGGTCATCAAGAACTTGCCACGTGAAATCTAAGTAAAGAGAAGACGAGCAAAGAGAAAGATCAAGACAGGAAAGGGTGCGAGCCGAGAGTCCAAATGCGTGGGTTCACCAGAATTCAGAAGAGACAGGGAAGAAGAGAGGATGAACAGTTCAAGAAGGCGACCCCGGGTGTTCGTCAGAACATCACCCCAAAGGGAATGATGACAATTGAAATCACCCAGCAAGAGCACAGGCTCCGGCAAGGAGTCCCGTAGGTGTTTCAGATCGGGAAGAGAAAGTGGGACACTTGGGGGGAGATAAATGGAACAAACGGTGTACCATTTCCTCACAAAGATACAAGCAGCAGAACAATGGAGAGGCGAAGGAAAAAGTAAGGGGAAAAAGGGAACATCAGAGCGAATCAAGAGAGCAGAAGAGCTGGAAGCCCCAGCAACAGCTGGGGGGGGGGAGAAAGGGATAGCCACAAAGCGACCAGGACGAGCACCAAGCATCGGGTCCTGGAGAGAGACACAAAGGTGCAAAAACCGCAAAATCAGAAGCTGGAGTTCAAGGAAATTGGCGAAATAACCTTGAACGTTCCATTGAAGAATAGACATCGAAGAGAAGAGGAAGGACAGCAACAGAGAACAACGAAGAAACAAGGGCAAAAAGGGAACACAGCACGTTAAAGAAGCGCAGGATCAGGGTCAGGGTCAGCGAAGTTAGGGTTAGGGGAGCATGGGTAAACTGAGTAAAGATGGAGGGAAGGTAGCTAGAGGACCGACCAGGGGCGGACGAGTAGGGTCCGGAGGAGGAAGAGAGGGGGGGGGATAACCGAGGGTTAAGAACAGCAGCAGGAGGGGGGGGCAGAAACCAGGGGACGCACCTCAGCAAGGGCACCAACTGAGAGGGAAGCGGGGGCCAAAGAGACCTCCATAGCAGGAACAGGGGGCGTAAGCACCAAAACGGGAGGGGACGGAGCGAAAGAGTCAAAAGTAGGGGGCGAAGAAGAAAGCGAAGCCTTTTACCCACCGGGGAGAAGGAAGGAGAGGAGCCAGGCTTACGCTTCTGACTCAAAGAGACAGGGGCCAGATTCACTAAGGTACTTACGAAGGTTTTTCTTCTTAGCTACTAATGTTTCCTTCTTAGCACCTTCGTGGCGGCTACGTCGGTATTCAGGTAGCTACACTATGTCGAAAATCCTTCATAAGTTTGGTCCGGGATCTAAGTGTGGTGTCGACCACTTGTAGCTTTATGTAAACTGGATATAACTCAATTTTTCTCTACTACATAACAGTGGGATCGATTTTAAGATTTTGGAACATGAACAAAATATTATAGCTGGTGAATCTCGTGAAGAGGAGTCCTTCATGTTAGTTATATATGCATTCTCTGCTTGAAACTTAAAGCAAATATGTCTTTTATGATAGTAGAATTAGTTTTATAATAGCAAGACATTATACCCGTAGTATTAAGTAAATAAACACTTGTGAACATGAAATATGAGAGAAGGTGATGAGCTCTGCCTGATGGGATCATTTACTACCACCAAATGCCCCTGTCACTTAGTAGTAAGGGTGTACCTTAGCTATACATACCCATTTCTAATTTATTTAGTTTGGTTTTATTTTGAAATTAAATCTGGGTGAGACATAAAATAAAAATATGCTGCACAAATGATGTTAGGTAAGGAGAAGGGTAAAAATGTCAAAAACTTATTCATTGAATACTTAAAGCTTTAATTATGACTATGGATTATTAAAAAAAAGAGGGAAGTAGGGGTCCAAGACCTCTTCCTGTTACACAACTTGGGTGTGGAACAAGTAATTACAAAAAGAAGGCACCATGCTGGGAAGGCTATGTAGCAGTAAGGCAAGGCAGCTACTTATTTGAGAAAAGCTTATTTTATTTACCTTATAAGCTGAGGCAACTTATTTTTTTGAGGAATACTCAGCTGATTCCTCTACATTTAGCAAGGAACAAATTTGTTCCAAGACCTATTACTGTTACACAATTTGGCTGTGTGTAGCCAAACTAGAAGTGCTCTAAAAATCAAGGGACCCAGAATGTGTTATGACCTCCCGAATCATGTCAAAGGCTGTACCTCTCTCAACCAGTTTAAGAGTAAAACCAAGTACTACTTAAGTAACTCCATGTAACCTACCTTACCCCCTAAATGTACACCCATGTCCTGCTATTTTTAAACAATGCTGTTTGTTCACCAACGTGTACAATTGCTGATTTCTGCTATGTTACCCACCTTTTTTATTCCTTCTTTCAACACAATTTATACCTAATTCCAATTACTATTAGTTTAGTCTAAGTGTTTTTTCCCTCACACCTTGTCCGAAATACTATGAGTATTAGTGGCTTTAGGTATCTATGTACTAGCTCTGTCTATAAATCCAACATTAGTTTGTAAATCACTGTATGTACTTTTCCTGAATAAAATTTATTATTATTTATTAATCAGTAAGGAAGTGTTAAAAGAAGACACCAGCTGGAAGGCTAAGGCTAGTAGCACCATTGTGTGTAACAATAAACAATTTTTTTTTTAACAAATAATGCACCTGTATGGTAAAACAAATCCTGTCAGCGGTAAAAATATTGATGCAGTTATTTAAATGAAATATATAATGAAAGAAATATTACTGGTTTATTTTTATCCTACCTTTTTGTACTGTACAATATATCCAAGGAAGTGAAAAATTGAGACATATGCACACTTAATGAATGATTAAAAAATGATTAGCATGGATTAGCAGTTCAAAAGAAATAGACTATTACATATCAAACATAAGATCTTAATGATCCATGGTCAACATGATTTAATAAGGATAATACAGTACTTGTAAAATACAGACTATAATTTAAATCTTTATTACTGATTTTTTTTATTAATCAGATTAGGTATACACAGCAATGTGCTGCTACCTATTCATTCTATATTGGAATATTACACAGTGTAGATAAAAAACTAGCTATAAGTTTATCTAATACTCCCATCTCACAGGATGGTTAGACATACATGGAATCAAGGTCAAAATACCAGCCTCAATACAAAAAACAAATCAACTCTGACTAAACAACTCTTCACGATTTTCACAAGAGGTAAGCACTGAATCATGGAAACATTATATTATAATTACTCTTACCAGTTTCTACAAGACTCCTCTCAAAATGTGTTTTAAACATGTTTAGGTATACACAGCAATGTGCTGCTTCCCTATTCTGTATAAAGGACCACACAGTGTAGATCAAGAACCAGCTACAAGCTCATCAACATCTTCACCTCACAGGATGGCCAGTCATACATGGAATCAGGAGAGAATAAAAATACTTAAGGCTGATCTATTAGCCTCCCTGGCAAAATCTGGGTGCAGCACAAGAATATCTTCCAATATTCCTGAGTGTATGAAGTAATACAAAGCTCAAAGTACCTCATACCATTGGTATGAGATAACAGGGCAATCACAGATATGGTGCTGGAGAGAATGTTCTCTCAAGTAGGACTGAAAAGAGATGTTTTTCCACCAAGAGGGCTATAAACCCATGGAACCGCCGACCCGCTGAAGCCGTAAATGCCAAATTCCAGCTAAAAAATATCATTGTGGCAATTGGTGGGCCCTTTAACAAGCCGCCGGCTTTCTGTCCTCTTCAAGGCCACTAGATAGTTAGTGGCCCTTGGGTAAATTCAGTAAATATATACAATAATTGTCAGCGCATCTTCCGAGCAACAAGGACAGCTACACAGTATCTCTTAGAATTACATAGGCAAACAACAAATGTAACATATTTGTTTACTACAATGTCGGTGCTGGCTGTAGAAGTTGAAAAAAAACATAGTTTTACTTCGAAATATACTATTTATAAAAAAAATTGACATAAATAGGAGGCAGTAGAGCTCCGATAAGCCAGCGCTAAATCTTCAATATGAAGAATGTTGCCTGCTCTCTGATTGGCCAAACGAAACACAGTAGTGACCTCTATCGGCACGCATGTGAACCAACAAATATCTTCCTGGACCTACCTCAATTGCACCCTAAGCATCTTCATAGAGCATACTTAGGAACCTTCGTAGCAAACCTACTTACGAAGAAATACATGGAGCTTCATGAATCTAGGTCCAGGTGTCCCAGCATACTACATACTGGGCAACGGATTCCAGCGTCTCAACAGAAGCTGAATGAGAGCATACACGACGGCGTTGGGAAAGTAATGGAAATCAGCCCGTACTGACAGGAGGCATGGAGAGCCAATAGATGAAGGAGGAGGATCGGAGGGAGATGAGGAATTAGACACAGGAGACATGACAGACCGGGCAGAAAGAAGGGGAACCCCAGACAGAGGATAAGGAGGGGGACCCTTCGGGACAGAGTTCAAAGGAACAGAGGAGTGGGCGGTGGGCATATCAGGGTCCAAGGCCCGGAAACGGCTTTGAGTCTGAGGAAGGTGGGAAGGACGAGGAGAGGAAGAGGGCAACACGCGAGCATAAGAGACGTTAGCATAAGGTGGGAGCCGGTGAACCTGGCGCCTTGCCTCAGGAAAAGATAAACACTCCCGGTGTTTCAAGTTGAGAATGGCTGCCTAAAGCTTGAAATGTATACACGCACGGGAGAAGGTAGGGTGGGCCTCACCGCAATTGAGGCAGCAAGCCTGGAGAGAAGTGCACTCTGACTTAAGAGTGACCTTCGCCCCCACACAAAGGACAGAGAGAGAGTGAGTTTCAGAGCAGTGGAAGGCACCATGCCCAAACCTCCAGCACTTATTACAGAGCCGAGGAGAGGGAATGTACTCCTGGACAGAGCACCTGGCACCAGCAAGAATGACAGAGGGCAGAAGGGTCCTACCATCAAAGGTAATCTTCATAACCCGAAGGGGCTGACGGCAATGACCACAAAGGGGGACGAATAAACGTGTCTACTTGGAGGACAGAATGGCCTTGGGTGACAAGGATATGCCGAATATCATCGTGGCAGTCCTACAGATTCCGAACACCAGTTGCAACATGGGGCGGGAAGAGAATAGTGCCAACACTGGCATTCAACCGAGCGTTCTTTGAGACCCGAACAGGGGTCTCGCCAAGGCAGGATAAGGCAGCCAAGCGGGAAGCCGCATCCTGAGAACGAGCAGCAACAACACGTGTACCGAGATGAGTGGGGTTAGGTTGAAGGTAACAGAGGCATCTACGGAATCAACAAGATGCCTATGTTGGGAGAAATTGTCAGGAGGCGTAGAATCAAGAGGGAGATCAAAGTATTTGGCCCATGAAGCGGGACCAAACAAGGCCTGATACGCATCAATACGGGAAGGAATCGAGCGAGTGCGGCCGTGGCGAAGACAGCGTTGAGAACCCCCAGTGAGAGAGAGGGAGGGAGGGGTTAAAAGGCGCAGTAGTCACAACGAGAGACTGAGCCGTGCCAGGGGATGAAGTGGTCACCACTGGGGGCTCATAGCTCAACCAAACCACAGAGGAGGGAGGGGAGCCAAGGGAAGAAGTCAGGAGGGTCAAAGGAGGAGCAAGGTTGGGGCCCAATGCAGCGGGGGCTACAGAGCCCGGTCTTCCAATACAGTCCGACTCGGGGGCTTGGTCGCCCACCCCATGAGCCTAAGAGGGTACAAGAGGAACATTCAAAGACAAAGACGAAAAAGAGAGATTTTCATTCACGAATGTGCCCCCATACCCCCATGGAGCCACAATTAGAGGCAGGACACCCAACAAGTAGCTATCGCCGATCATGCTGGAGGGCCCCCTTAGCCCTAGGGGGTGCGTCGAGAGTATACGCCTCACAAACGCCACCTAAACACTTTAGCGCTTTGGGCACAGCGTAAAAAACGAGAGCGAGCCTGTGCTTTGGGCGTCGCGCGCTTAAGCGGTAGGAGCGAAAAGTGTATACTCTTTTTACTGTCCTGACACTAATTGTAGACCTACGTATTTAAATTTGGTATCACTGTGTTCGCAATAGAATTCTCTATAAGAACATACATATAAAATACTGCCAAACAGAAACTGTTTGAAACAGTTCAAACAGAAACAGAAGCTCTCGCCAAACTGTTTGGCGAGAGCGCCAAACAGCAACAAATGTTTCCACTCTCTTAATGATTGCGATGACCACATTTATCCTACATCATTGATTATGGTATCATTGGAACCGCAATAAAATTCTCTATACGGACATATGCATATAAATATAGAATCAATGTCGCAACCAACCCACAAGACGGTTGGAAGTGGCTGAAGTGTTACCCGCGGCGGCATATCGGCGCCATACAATTGTTATACCAAGATGAATCACTGCCATGCCGTTTTCTTTAATAAGCTCTTCGGTTATTAGAAAAAACGTAAATTTCATGGTGAACATTTTGAGACTAACTAAAAGAAAATCGCATAATACATAAAATTTATACAATTATTTAACCATTCGACGCACGCGCTAGTCCGAGGGCAGAATCAGGTGAAAAAGATTGGACGCTAACGCTCGTCCGCTAAGCGCGAAAGTGTTAAGACTCGTCAGTCGGGTTCAGTGACGAAAGGGGGATTGACAATAAAAGGTTCCTCTTGCTCGAGACGCTGGGTACTACAGTTCTACGAGTGCAAGAGTATGCCTCCTCAAACACCCGGGCGTCAAAACAAATTAAGGCCAAAAGAATGATCAAAACAGGCACAAGGTCAGCAGGAAATGACAACGAGACAGGAGAAAAGGGGGGGGGGAACGAAACAAAAGGAAAAGGCGTCTAGCAAAATTTATGAGGATAGCAGCAGGAGCACAAGGCTACAAAAGGACAGGGGATCGCCCTAAGGAGCATCACATTCCGGCAGCCGTCCACCAAGCCCTCCACAGCAACAACGAGCTGGACAGGGAGGGTGCTTGTTAACAAAACCCACTCTTATCAGAAAAGGGAATGGAAGAGAACTATCAGGGGGAAGCGCCAAGCCATTAAGATTATATAGCACTTGGAAGGGGTCGAATTAGGGATTCGGGATGACACATGGGGAGGGAAGGAATGGTGCCCAACCAATTGGACGGTTGGGGATTGAACGTCGACCTGCATGAAGCGAGATCATCGCTGTAACCAAGCCAAGTAGTTGCACTCTATCAGAAAAGACATCCATTATTAGAATAACAAGGTGCAAACCATACCCCTTAAAGTTGAAATCTATTTTTTATATACAAAAAGGTACATTGGATTATGAGTACATAACATTTGTTAAAGAGGTACATTGTAGTAAAATTTGAGTTGACAGAGTGGGTAGTACAAGATACAGTGTGAGTCTGAAACATTTATAAACAAGGAGCCACTGAAAGAGGCCAATTTATTATGCACCCCATACTCAACCAGTGAGTAGTGGAGCCAAAAATAGATTACATGGTCATAAAGCCTTAATCAGACCTCAGTGATATTTTTACATTATCATTTATAACTAACTCAAGTAAAATAACAAACAGTAAACAGACTGCTGTTTTTAATTCTAGTTCAGGAACTTCCTGGGATAAAACACGAACATTCCTTGAGGAACTGTGAGATGCTTAATTTTTTTCCTTGTAACAGTTCCAAAGCTTTAATAAATGTTCCTTTTTCTATGTTGTCCTTGCAGTAATGCAACTTATGCTTTTGTTCTGCAACTAGTTGTATTGCAAGGTTACCAGGGATGCCTCACGGTATAGTAGTGGACTTGAAATATATAAAGCTAAGTTGTCCCTCACTACCCTTTGATTCAGACGCTGGTGCCATCCTTCTACGTCATTGTTGGTTCTCACCAGTCGTCTGAATGCACACCAGTTTCCCACTGCCCACACACTGTTGCACAGCCACGTATTCTTTATGTAATCAGTTAATTGTGTTAAGGGTGAACTGCTAGCCGACTTTTTTAATTCAGTAAATGCCTTACTTATGTGGCGCTTCGGTAGGTATGGTATGGCCAATAGATTTTTTACTAGGCTGACCACTGGGCCAATATTTCTGTGATTAGGACTGCCAGCTGCCAACCCTAATTCTTGAATCTTTTGCCAAACTGCTCGTGTCACATGGAATGTGCAGCAGTGATATGTACAGATGGTAGCAGCTCTCGTACTACACCCCACAAAGTCACTTCAAAATTCATCACAACTTCTTCCATCAAGCTCGTCTGCGAGCATTATGGTCTTGAGGGAATCCATCACCTGAAATGTACAAATAGGATGGATAAATTAAGCCACACTGTACAGTACTTACAAAACATCTCCAGGTACCAAAATGGAATACTTATTTAATAATGTCCCCATATTTAACCACTGTGATGCTATGAGTTTATTGTGACATTCCCCCTGTGCGCATGAAATCAAGTGTTCTCCAAAATTCTTTTTTGTTTGTAAAATGATAAATTCCCTTTCCTGAACATGTCTATGTAAAAATAAATACCAGATTCCACTTACTCTGGCTGTGGGGGCATGGACAAGGTGTGCTGTGACATAATCAAGGGCTGGTTGCTTGTGCGTGAAGCTCCCAGACATGGTCGCACGGGCTATTCCAGCACTGAGAGTTGCCACAATATATTTTCAATTATTTGTTCTATGTATTTCCAATGCGGTTTTATTTATTTTTTATTGTATATAATGCATATTTGTGTCTTTTACCATATGTATACAGTAGAAGGTTCATAAATGTTCTATGGAACTGTGTCCATGTGTCAGTGTATCCAAAATAAATGTTTATTGTTGCAATATTACTTGTTAAAATTTCACTAAAATTACAATATGTACATTTCACACACTATTTACACAGTAAACACTGTATTACACCCTCAGTACTTCAGAGTGAATAATATTCAACGAAGCAATCCATGGTACACAGCGTGACTTCGCTCTCGTTGCACCAGGTTCTGATAGATTTTCGCTTCCTTTTCTTCGTTCTGTGGGCTTGCAAATATGCACTCACAAGTGGTCCACAAGCTTACGATGTTGGGACAGAGTTGACAGAGTTCACAGAGTGGTGGAAAAACTGTCTCATTCTATCCTACGACAATAATTCCTTCATAAGCAAGTTGGATCACACAAATGGACCACACAACACGTGAACCATATGAACCAAACACAAGCCAGAATGGTCCACACAACAAGTAAAGCATATTAACCCTTAACATGCTCGGGGTCTAATAACTGCTATCCGCACAGGCGCATGTCATTTTGAAAAAAAAAAAAAATTTTTTTTGCTAATCTGTTAAGTTTGTTCACTGATCACGGGAAAAAATAAAAAAAAAATTCTATTGTACTTACTTTTGTTGCAATAGAGCCGTAAAAGTTGATCGTTGACGTCACACTCTGCATGTTCGCTCATGCAGTAGATACGCCCCGAGGCGTTGCGCGGCGTCCCGCAACAGCCAGAGTTGCCACAAATATATTTTCCTCTATTTATTTACAATGTCTAGGCGCATTTTATCCTTTATTTTGCACTAAATTTGTTTCAAATAATGTTTGAACATATTTTGTATCAATAATTGTTGCATTTTGAGTATACACAGGCGCACACATCTGTTTTCAATTACGGCAATATAATATGTCATTACAGTCTATTATATTGTATGTTCTGCTTATTTTGTATATATTTACACACACGCACACGCTAACTGCTTAATATGTTTACATATTACACACTCGCACACGCTGTACACCCTTTGCAGCACACTTAGAAGTTTTCTAGACTGTTGTAGTCATTGAAGCATCGACAGCACATAATGGGATACCCCACGTTTCACCCATGTTTGTACAAGTCCTCGTTTCTGGTCTCTACGTGTCGTTTTTTTCCACACCAAGCATCACGTGGCCTATTGCACTGCTTCCCAGCTGGTGGCAAATACTTGAGTCTGTGTGCTAGGAAGCCTTCTGTGAGCGAGGCGTGGAGTAACCAGCATGCTGCAACAGTGGGTTTATGATGGGCCGTAACACAGTATTTATTACTAGAGTAATAATATATAGGTAAAGTATATAATATGATAATGCATTTTATTGTCTACAAGAAAAAAAAAGACACTGACGCGTACGCCTACTGAAGGTCGACCCCTTGCAACGAATCCAACGCTCCAACGAACTGGGGTCGGTCCCATATAGTATGTTGAATCGAGGTTGTACTGTGTATTATATATATATATATATATATATTATATATATATATATATATATATATATATATATAGATATATATATATATATATATTATATATATATATATAATATATAGTATACAGTATAAATATATATATCTATATATATATATATATATATATATATATATATATATATATATATATGTATATATATATATATATATATATATATATATATATATATATA
>WNGS01158947.1:54934-67223 GCA_020271785.1 Procambarus virginalis
TATATATATGTACTAACACCAATATACAGTGGCACCTCGATTAACGAGTTTAATCCGTTCTGGCACCGAGCTCGTTATTGGAAACTCGTCTAAGAAGAAACAATTTCCCCACTTAAAATAAAGGAAATAAATTTAATCCGTTCCACTCCCAAAAACATCCATACTTGTATGACATTTTTAATGTAAATATAATACTGCCACATATAAATGTTTTGTTGTACTGTTTTCACTTTTACTTTACCTTATGAAGAGCCTTGCTGGCTTGAGGGAGACGATGGGGAGGTGGGAAGGAGGAGAAAGGTTATGGTGTGGAAGGAGAATCCACCTCTGAGTCAGGCGAGCTCTCTCTTCTTGGGAATTTCACCCCACTTGGACCGGGTTGTGGTTCACTATCACTGGCTCTTCTTTTCTCTACTTTTGCAAAGAATGTATCTATTGACAATTTCTTTTGTCTTTGTTTTAGGATGTCCCTAAAACGAGACAGCAAATTGTCATTAAACATGTTCACACATCGGGTTGTCACTGCTTTATCAGGGTGATCTTTTTCTAAGAATGTGGTCACCTTTTCATACATTCCCAACGCTTCTCTGATCTCACTTAAAGAGGCAGCAGCATCCTCCCCTATCTCCTCCTCCCCTGATGAGAGCTCTTGTGCCTCCTCTTAATTAAGCTCCTTCTGAAGTTCCAGGAGTTTCTCACTGTGCTCCTCCACTAACTCCTGCACATCAGCAGCATCCAACTCCAGACCCAAAGTTTGCCCCAGAGCAACAATATCATTCACTAGATGCACTTCCTGGTCTTCCACAGGTGCAGATGCAAGTGTAGGACCGAAACCTTCAAAGTCTTGCTCATAGACGGCCACAGGTTATGCCATGCAGAGTTTAGGGTCCTCAGTGTCACTCCTTCCCAGGTCTTATCGATCAAATGTAAGGCACCCAGGATATTGAAGTTGTTCTTCCAGAATTCTTTGAGGGTCAGCTCTGTATTGTCTATCACATCAACACACCTCTCCAACAAGGCCTTCATGTGGAGGCTCTTAAAGTTTGCAATGACTTTCTGGTCCATAGGTTGGAGGAGTGGAGTGGTATTGGGAGGAAGGAACTTGATGGTGATGAACTGATTTTCGGGAAACAATTCTTCTCGCATCTGTGGAGGATGTGCCGGAGCATTATCGAGCACGAGCAAGGCCTTGAGTGGCAACTGTTTCTCTTCAAGATATTTCCTCACTGAAGGGCCAAAAACATCGTTGACCCATTCAGTGAAGAATATCTGTGTGACCCAGGATTTCTTATCAGACCTCCAGATCACATTCAGTTGCGCCTTGTACACTTTACATGCCTTGAACATGCGTGGATTTTCTGAGTGGTAGACTAGCAGCGGCTTGACCTTGCAATCGCCACATGCACTGGCGCAGAGCACAAGAGTAAGCCGATCCTTCATCACTTTTTAGCCAGGCAAAAATTGTTCCTCCTGTGTGATGTAGGTCTCCTTCGTCATTTTCTTCCAAAACAAGCCAGGTCTCGTCACAATTAAAAACTTGTTGGGGCAAGAACTCCTCTCTAGCAACAAATTCCTGGAACTCTGGTACAAATTTCTCGGCAGCAGCTATATCAGAGCTGGCAGCTTCCCCATGTCGCACAACACTGTGGATATTGCTTCTCTTCCTAAATTTCTCAAACCATCCATGGCTTGCCTTAAATATCTCCTCCTCTTCAGACGACGCACCTGGTGTCTTCCTGACAAGGTCCACATACAACTTCTTGGCCTTTACACAAACAAGAGCTTCAGACACACTATCGCCATGTAATTGCCTTTCATTCATCCAGACTAGCAATAGCTTTTCAACCTCTTTTGCGATTTTTGGACGTTTCTTGTTAACCTTGGTAACTCTTTTAGCCACCTCAAGCATCTTAAATTGTTTCTTCCTCTTCAGAATGGTACAAATCGTTGATGAGGACCTGCCATACTCCCTGACGAGATCAGTCACGCACCTGTATATATATATATATATATATATATATATATATATATATATATATATATATATATATATATATATATATATGTATGTATGTATGTATGTATGTATATGTATGTATGTATGTATGTATGTATATATAGGTCTAACTATAGACTTGTATCATTGACAAGTGTAATAGTGAAAGTATTGGAAAAAACTAATCAAAACTAAATGGGTAGAACACCTGGAGAGAAATGATATAATATCACACACAGTATGGTTTTCGATCTGGAAGATCCTGTGTATCGAATTTACTCAGTTTCTATGATCGAGCCACAGAGATATTACAGGAAAGAGATGGTTGGGTTGACTGCATCTATTTGGACCTAAAAAAGGCTTTCGACAGAGTTCCACATAAGAGGTTGTTCTGGAAACTGGAAAATATTGGAGGGGTAACAGGTAAGCTTCTAACATGGATGAAAAATTTTCTGACTGATAGAAAAAGGAGGGCAGTAATCAGAGGCAATGTATCGGACTGAAGAAATGTCAAAAGTGGAGTACCACAGGGTTCAGTTCTTGCACCAGTGATGTTTATTGTCTACATAAATGATCTACCAGTTGGTATACAGAATTATATGAACATGTTTGCTGATGATGCGAAGATAATAGGAAGGATAAGAAACTCAGATGATTGTCATGCCCTTCAAGATGACCTGGACAAAAGTATATGGAGCAACACTTGGCAAATGGAATTTAATGTGAATAAATGCCATGTTATGGAATGTGGAATTGGAGAACATAGACTACACACAACCTATAAATTATGTTAGAAATCTTTAAAGAATTCTGACAAAGAAAGGGATCTAGGGGTGGTTCTAAATAGAAAACTGTCACCTGAGGACCACATTAAGAACATTGTGCAAGGAGCCTATGCTACACTTTCTAACCTCAGAATTGCTTATAAATACATAGATGGAGAAATACTAAAGAAATTGTTAATGACTTTTATTAGACCAAAGCTGGAATATGCAGTGGTTGTATGGTGCCCATATCTTAAGAAGCACATCAACAAACTGGAAAAGGTGCAACGACATGCCACTATGTGGCTCCCAGAACTGAAGGACGAGCTACGAGTAGAGGTTGGAGGCATTAACCCTTAAACTGCACATCGCATCATATGATGCTTTGACCGACTTGCAATAAATTGTGCATCGCATCATATGATGCTTTGGAGTACTACGCAAGATTTAAATGGCCCACGGATACACGGGGTTCACCACACCTTCATCAGCGCTCTTGTAAACAGGCGCCATTTAAAAAAAAATCGTGGGCTAAATTCCCGGGTGTTAGGGGCCTCAGTATTGAGTGAGCTACCAAGCCTGATGCAAGCAGCATGAGCTCACAGCACTGCTGTTCAGCTTGTGAACACAGCATCGCCTAAAAATGCCATAACATACTTGTTCATGCTATTATGTAGCAATGATATTATTACAGAAGACCCCCCTGACTGTGATAAAACTGACCAGGGTTCTGATAATAGCAGGATTGTGGTGATATTTAGTGCTGTGCTCCATGGAGGGAGGATTAATGCTGTGGGAGAGGAGGGTAGAGGCGTTGTCTTCTGACTGTGTGGCCACCTTTTATTGACTGCACTCACCATACCAGCTTAGTGGTTCGCTATGGTGAACACAAATGAAGATACTTATATATAACGTGTGTATAGAGGGTATAAACAGCAAGAGGAGTAGGTTGCGAGCTGCCATTTTGGTGAGGGCGGTGGCGTTGTCTGCACGACTTGTGTTGTTTACTGGTGACCACGATGGTCTTTGGGCACCATACCAGTTTACTTGTACAAGTATGGTGAATAAAACAGGCAGATATTTATATATAATGTGTGTATATAGCGTAATAACACCACAAACAGTATTGTTGGAGGAGAAATATTAGTGCATCTGGCCTTGAGGTCGGTAGCCATCAGCTGACTGTGTGAGCTGATGGCTCACACAGTCAGCTGACGTCTTTGTGCCTTTACTCACCATACAAGCTTAGATGTACAGTTATGGTGAACAAAACATGTAAATACCTATATATAACGTCTGTATATAAAAGCAAAAACAGTATGGTGGGAGGAGAATGGTGGCAAGTCACGTGAGGTGAGGAAGGGAGGGAGTGGCAGCCAGTGGCGGGCTGCCACTGCCACTCAGCATACCAACTTAGTGGTTCGTTATGGTGAACACGAATGTAGATACTTATATATAACATCTGTATATAGTGAATAAAAGCAAAAACAGTATGGTAGGAGGAGAATGTGGGCGAGTGAGGTGTTGAGGGGAGTGAGTGGCTGGCTGGTACACGGCGGTCACTCCTCGTTACTTTTTTACTCATAATAGCAACTTAGTGGTTCATTATGGTGAACAAAACATGCATATACTTATATATAACCTGTGTATATAGTGTAATAACCGACAAAGTATTTGTTCACTGTTTGATGAACATAATTGAATCAACGATATGCACACCATATTTTGAGTAAAGCGATGATTCACTCATTTTATTATATAAATATATCACACTACACACTATTGAATAATATTACAGCAAAAAAAAAAAAAACTATGAAAAATCAGAGACATTGAAATAATTAGGTAATTATCTCTTTGTGGCAACTCCAGCCTGACAGCTGGCGAGCAACAGACCGCCTGGGACGCACGCTTAGTCAGCGCCTGTTTTTGCCAGACTTCCCCGCCCTATAGCGGGCAATATATGCCACTTATGATTTTTTAATTATTTTTCCTATGATCAGTGAACACAAATAAACAGGTTAGGAAGAAAAAAAGATTTAAAAAAAAAAAATTGTATGTGCCTGTGGGTGTCAAATGGTTTATAGCCATGCACCATTTAAGGGTTAAATATGCAAAAACTAGAATAGAAGAAAGAGGCGATATGATCACTACGTTCAAAATAGTAACAGGAATCGATAAAATTGATAGGGAAGAATTCCCGAGACCCGGAACTTCAAGAACAAGAGGTCATAGATTTAAACTAACGATACAAAGCTGCTGGAGAAATATACGAAAATTCACTTTTGTAAACAGAGTGGTAGACGGTTGGAGCAAGTTAAGTGAGAAGGTGGTGGTCAAAACCGTCGGTAATTTCAAAGCATTATATGACAAAGAGTGCTGGGGAGACGGGACACCACGAGCGTAGCTCTCATCCTGTAACTACACTTAGGTAATACACACACACCACACACACACACACACACACACACAACACCACCACACACACACACAAACACACACAAAATGTGTCTGGAATGTGGTGTGGTGTGTGTGTAATTAACATACCTAAGTGTAATTACCTAAGTGTAATTACTGGATGAGAGCTACGCTCGTAGGGTCCCGTCTTCCCAGCACTCTTTGTCATATAACGCTTTGAAACTACTGACGGTCTGGCCTCCACCCCTTCTCACCTAACTTGTTCCAACCATCTAACACTCTATTTGCGAAAGAGAATTTTCTTGTATTTCTTCAGCATCTGTGGTTAGCTATTTTAAATCTTGACCTCTTGTTCTTAAAGTTTCGGGTCTCAGGAAATCTTCCCTATCGATTTTATTAATTCCTGTTACTATTTTGTATGTAGTGATCATATCACCTCTTTTTTCTTCTGTCTTCAAGTTTGGCATGTTTAATGCCAAAACTAGAAGACAAAAGAATCATCAGTCACTTCACTGACACCATCCCTTACCACAAGCACCTACCAAAAAAAAAAAAAAAAAAAAAATTCTTCTAAACCTGTTAATTTGTGTTCACTGATCATGGGAAAAATAATAAAAAAATCGTAAGTGGCATATATGCCCGCAATATGGTGGGGAAGTCTGGCAAAAAACAGGCGCTGACTCAGTGTGCGTCGGTGGTGCTCGCCAGCTGTCAGGGTGGAGTTGCCACAAAGAGATAATTACCTAATTATTTCAATGTCTCTGATTGATTTTTTGTAGTTTTTTCCTGTAATATTATTCAATAGTGTGTAGTATGATATATTTATATAATAAAATGAGTGAATCATCGCTGTACTCAAAAATATGGTGTGCATACTTTTGATTCAATAATGTTCATCAAACAGTGAACAAATACTTTGTCGGTTATTACACTATATACACAGATTATATATAAGTATCTGCATGTTTTGTTCACCATAACGAACCACTAAGTTGCTATTATGAGTCAAAAGTAACGAGGAGTAACCTCCACACACCAGCCAGCCACTCACTCCCTCAACACCTCACTCGCCCACATTCTCCTCCCACCATACTGTTTGGGCTCTTATTCACTATATACAGACGCTAAATATAAGTATCTACATTCGTGTTCACCATAACGAACCACTAATTTGATATGCTGAGTGGCAGTGGCAGCCGCCACTGGCTGCCACTCCCTCCCTTCCTCACCTCACATGACTTGCCACCATTCTCCTCCCAACATACTGTTTTTGCTTTTATATACAGACTTTATATATTGTATTTACATGTTTTGTTCACCATAACTGTACATCTAAGCTTGTATGGTGAGTAAAGGCACAAAGACGTAGCTACTCACACAGTCAGCTGGTGGTGGCCGCCCTCAAGGCCAGACGCACTAATTTTCTCCTCCAACAATACTGTTTGTTGTGTTATTATGCTATACACACACATTATATATAAATATCTACCTGTTTTATTCACCATACTTGTACAAGTAAACTGGTATGGTGCCCAAAGACCATAGTGGTCACCATTAAACAACATAAGTCGTGCAGACGACGCCACCTACCTCACCAAAATGGCGGCTCCCAACCTACTCCTATTGCTGTTTATACTCTCTATACACACGTTTTATATAAGTATCTGCATTTGTGTTCACCATAGCGAAGCACTAAGCTGGTATGGTGAGTGCAGTCAATAAAACGTGGCCACACACAGTCAGAAGACAATGCCACCACCCTCCCTCCCACAGCATTACTCCTTCCTCCATGGAGCACAGTGCTAAATATCACCACAATCCTGCTATTATCAGAATCCTGGACAGTTTTATCACAGTCAGGGGTCTTCTGTAATAATATCATCGTTACATAATAGCATGAACAAGTATATTATGGCATTTTTAGGCGATGCTGTGGTCACAAGCTGAACAGCAGTCCTGTGAGCTCATGCTGCGTGTGTCAGGCTTGGTAGCTCACTCAATACTGAGGCCCGTAACACCCGGGAATTTGACCCATGATTTAAAAAAAAAATGGCATCTGTTTACAAGAGCCCTGATGAAGGTGTGGTGAACCTCGTGTATCTGCGGGCCGTTTAAATCTTGCATAGTACTCCAAAACATCTTATGATGTGATGTGCAACTTACTGCAAGTCGGTCAAAGCATCATATGATGCGATGCGCAACTTAAGGGTTAATCATTAGTCACTTCACTGACACCATCCCTTACCACTGACACCATCCCCCACCACTGACACCATCCCCAACCACTGACACTATCCCCCACCACTGACACTATCCCCCACCACTGACACTATCCCCACCACTGACACTATCCCTCACCACTGACACTATCCCCCACCACCAAACTTCTCTTGACACCATCTCCCACCACTGATACCATCCCCCACCACTGACATCATCCCCCTCACCACTGACACCATCCCACCCACCACTGACATCATCCCACCCACCACTGACATCATCCACCCCACCACTGACATCATCCACCCCACCACTGACATCATCCCCCCCACCACTGACATTATCCCTCTTCACCAGTAACACCATCCCCCACCACTGACACCATCCCCACCACTGAAAACCATCCCTCACCACTGACCCCATCCCCCATCACTGTCACCATCCCCCATCACTGAACACCATCCCCCATTCACTGGACACCCATCCCCCAACCACTGCCCATCCCCACACTACTGACACCATGGATCTACCCACCACTGACACCATCTCCCACCACTGACACCATCCCCACACTGATTACCATCCCCCACCACTGATACCATCCCCCACCATGATACCATCCCCACTACTGGACCATCCCCCACCATGACACCGTCCCCGACAACTGACACCATCCCCCACCACTGACACAACTCATCATCCGAATTGACAATATGGTTTAATTCCAAGTGTAATAAGTACATTTCCTTACTGTCACACAAAGTACATAATTGCACTTAATGGGGCTGTTACATTTCCTCCCCATTTATTCTCATTTTCTGCCAAGACACTCAAAATTTTAGGATGAAGTTTTCAAGTTCAAGTTGTTTATACACACATTTTAACCCTTACACTGCTCAGGGGTCCTGGGGACATTTACACCCCTGTGCGCAAGAAAAAAAAAAATCAAAATTTTTTTTTCGTCTTCTAAACATGTAATTTGCATCCCCTGAGCACTGGAAAAATAACAAAAAAATCGTATGTAGTAAATTATTTTGGGCGCAATTGACCGAGGAAGTCTGGCAAAAAGGGGGGCGTTGACAGAGCGGTCGTCAGGGCCGGTCAGTGTCAAACCGCGCTGACAGATGGGAGTTGCCACAAAGATATTATTACCTAATTGTTTCAATGTCTCCTATTGATTTTTTCTTAGTTTTTTTTGCAGTAATATTATTCAATAGTGTGTATTGTAATATATTTATATAATAAAAGTGGTGAATAATCGCTATACTCAAAAGTATGGTTTGCATATTAGTGATTCAATTATTAGGTTCATAAAACAATGAAACAAATAGTTTTGCTGCTATTACACTCATACACTAGGTTATATATAAATAAAATAAATAAATAAATATGTTTATTCAGGAAAGGTACATACATAAAGTGATTTTACATAAGTGGATTTATAGATAGAGCTAGTACATACAATGCCTAAAGCCACTATTACGCAATGCGTTTCGGGCAAAGAAAAACATAATATCTAAACTTAATACTAATTGAGCAAAAAGAATAAAATGTATTGAGAACAGATACAAAATAAAGATAAAAAAAGGGGGGAACAGATGACTGAAAAAGCAGCACAAATACAATAGGTAGACAAACAGCGTTGAATAAAAAAAAAAAATAACATACATGGGTTGACAATAGAGTGGTAAGGTAGGTTACAGGGAATTAATCAGGTAGTGTTTAGTTTTAATCTTAAACTGGTTGAGAGAGGTACAGTCTTTAACATGGTTGGGAAGGTCATTCCACATGGGTCCCTTGATTTGTAGAGCATTTCTAGTTTGATTAAGTCGTACTTGGAATATCAAAACTGTATTTATTTCTGGTGTGGTGCTCATGGGTCTGTTACAGCTTTCAATGAAGCTTTTGAGGTCAGGATTGGCATTACAGTTCAGCGTTTTATATATGTATAATACACATGAGAGAATGTGCAGTGACTTAATATCTAACATATTCAGAGATTTGAGTAGGGGTACCGAGTGATGTCTGGGGCCAGAGTTGGATATTGTCCTAATAGCAGCTTTGTGTTGAGTAATAAGAGGACGTAAATGATTTTGGGTAGTAGAACCCAAGCACAAATACCATAGTTGAGATATGGATAGATGAGGGAGTAATAGAGAGTCACCAGGGCAGGGCGGGGTACATAATATCTGATCTTAGAAAGAATGCCAACAGTTTTGAAACTTTTTTTGATATATTTAGAATGTGACCTGGAAATTAAGCTTGTGATCAATGAGAACGCCAAGGAATTTGCCATCTAATTTGTTACAAATTTGGGTATTGTTAATCTTGAGATTTATTTGATTAGAGGATTTATTGCCAAACAGAATATAGAAAGTTTTGTCAATGTTAAGGGTGAGTTTGTTGGCAGTTAGCCAAAGATGGACTTTATTAAGCTCGGTATTTACTGTGGCATTTAGAGCAAGGGGGTCAGGACTGGAGTAAATGAAGGTTGTGTCGTCAGCAAATAGAATTGGTCTAAGGTGTGGGAGGCATTTGGAAGGTCATTAATGTAGATGAGAAAGAGGAGAGGGCCAAGTATACTGCCCTGAGGAACACCAATGTTGATGGGTAGGGTAGGAGAAATTGAATTGTTCACAGAAACATACTGGAGTCTGTCAGTAAGGTAAGATTTGAGGTATTGCAGGGAGAGTCCTCTGACTCCATAATGATGTAATTTAAGAAGAAGGTTTTGGTGGTTGACAGTGTCAAAAGCCTTACGCAGGTCCACAAATAACCCAACAGGGAACTCATTTTTATCAAGAGCTGCATGAATTAAGTTAATCATACTAATAAGTGCATCGTTAGTGCTTTTTTTAGGTCTGAAGCCATATTGGCAAGAGCTAAGTATATTGTGCTTGGCTAGATAAGAGTAGAGCTGCTTGTAGATTAGTTTTTCAAAAATTTTGATAAGTTAGGCAGGATTGAAATAGGTCTGTAGTTGTTAACATCTGTGGATCACCACATTTGTGGACAGGGTTACTCTCGCTTTTTTTAGAATATCTGGAAGGTTTGGAGTTCAAGTGACTTGTTGAAGAGCAATGCAATTGCAGGGGCTAAGGATCTGGAGGCTTTTTTGTAAATTAATGTCGGAATCTCCTCAAGGGCACTAGACTTGGTTTTAAGGGAAAGGATTATCTCATTGACTTCAGTGGAATTAGTAGGCTTTAGGTACAGAGACTGTGGATAGTTACCTGTAAGGTAGTCCTTAACCTCAGTACTGGAAGATGGAATATCATTTGCAAGGGATGACCCAATGGAAGAGAAGAACCTATTGAACTCAATAGCAGAATCAGAGGCTGAAAGCTGACCATCGTTATTAGACAGGAGTGTTGGTTTGTTGTTTAAAGTCTTCTTTGATCCCAAGATTTGTGAAATTGTGCTCCAAGTTTTTTTAATGTTGCTCTTTATTTGGGTAAATTTATCTTCGTAGTATTTAGCTTTGGCTCGTCTAATTATCTTAGATAGCAGTAAAGAGTAATTTTTGAGAATTCTTTGGAGACGGTTCCTAGCCTATACTTCTTCTCAAGGTCATGTTTTTTATTAATGGATTTAAGTATTCCTTTGTAAGCCAGGGATTGTTAAGCCTTTTGGTAGTGACTTGTTTTGTAAGCATAGGACAGTGGGTGTTATAAAGGCTTAGAGTTTTTTGAAGAAAAGATTGTACTGCTAGGTTGATGTCCCCTATGTTACCTAACTCTGACTCCCAGTTGACATTATCAGCAGCAGTTATAAATTGTCTATAGCAGATTCATTGTGCAGCCTAAAACTTATCTCCCTTGACTCTAGAGGTGGTTGTTAATGTTAGTTAAGAGAAATGTGGGGTAATGGTCTGTAGTGCTATCGGTGATTATACCTGAAGTAAGCGGAGAGGTTATGTTGGTCCAGATGTGATCTAGAGTCGTGGCAGTACTATCAGTGATTCTAGTAGGTCTAGTGATTAAGGGTATGAGGAAGCAGGAATTCATACAGTTGAGGAAGCTAACAGTAGTAGGGGTGCTCAGGCTCGCAGAGGTCAATATTAAAGTCCCCTGCGATAATTAGATGGTTTTTGTTCAGTCTGTTCTCGAGTATTAGATTACTAAGGTTTGAATTGAATTCAGACACATCAGTGTTAGGAATTCTATAGACTGCACCTACAGACAGGATAGACTCGGTACCCTTGACTCTGAAACTGGCGAAGATATACTCCCCACAGCAGTCTCTAGTTCTAATTACTTTTAAGCATGTTAGTTCATGATGGTAGTAAAGAGCAGTACCACCACCTCTCTGAATTTGACGACAGTTGTGAATTGCCAAGTAGTTAGGCATGTTAAAGAGTTGAGTAGTATCCTCTTTCAACCACGTTCAGTAAGTATAATAAGTGAATTTGTTGTCAATAGTTTCAATCAAGGCACTAACATCATCGAAGTGTTTACCTAGGGATCTAACATTCAAGTTGATTACAGAGATATTGTGATTATGTGTTAATACATTGTTTACATCATGTGCTGTAAAATATCTGCAATTTTGGTCATTAAGTGATGATTGTCATAGATAGGATAAGAGGTTTAGTTCTGGGTCTATACATGTCTGCATAAAAGGCTGGTTGCTGGGAAACAAGGCAAGAGTGCCAAAATACAAAATAGAAAATAAAGGAAAGTAGAATAAAAATTCTAAAGTAATATAAAACTTAATGGTAATTTAAGTAATATAAACTCAATGGTAAAATACAGTTAAGAAAAAAAACTTAATGAGAACTAGAATGTAAATAATGAACTAGAATAATAATAACAATAGATGCCCAAAAAAGTAAAAAAGCAATTATGAAAACTATAAATGAAAAGCTTTGCTTACTATATATTATAAGTAC
>WNGS01158948.1:3850-19720 GCA_020271785.1 Procambarus virginalis
ACTGTGGCACATAATGGTCCAGGCACTGTGGCACACAATGGTCCAGGCACTGTGGCACACAATGGTCCAGGCACTGTGGCACACAATGGTCCAGGCACTGTGGCACACAATGGTCCAGGCACTGTGGCACATAATGGTCCAGGCACTGGGACACACAATGGTCCAGGCACTGTGGCACACAATGGTCCAGGCACTGGGACACATAATGGTCCAGGCACTGGAACACACAATGATCCAGGCACTGTGGCACACAATGGTCCAGGCACTGTGGCACATAATGGTCCAGGCACTGGGACACACAATGGTCCAGGCACTGTGGCACACAATGGTCCAGGCACTGGGACACATAATGGTCCAGGCACTGGGACACACAATGGTCCAGGCACTGTGGCACACAATGGTCCAGGCACTGTGGCACATAATGGTCCAGGCACTGTGGCACATAATGGTCCAGGCACTGTGGCACACAATGGTCCAGGCACGGTGGCACATAATAGTCCAGGCACTGTGGCACACAATGGTCCAAACACTGTGGCACACAATGGTCCAGGCACTGTGGCACACAATGGTCCAGGCACTGTGGCACACAATGGTCCAGGCACTGTGGCACATAATGGTCCAGGCACTGTGGCACACAATGGTCCAGGCACTGTGGCACACAATGGTCCAGGCACTGTGGCACACAATGGTCCAGGCACTGTGGCACACAATGGTCCAGGCACTGTGGCACACAATAGTCCAGGCACTGGGACACACAATGGTCCAGGCACTGTGACACACAATGGTCCAGGCACTGTGACACACAATGGTCCAGGCACTGTGGACCAGGCATGCTTAGAGCTGGCTTTGTTGTGGCACACAATGGTCCAGGCACTGTGGCACACAATGGTCCAGGCACTGTGACACACAATGGTCCAGGCACTGTGGCACACAATGGTCCAGGCACTGTGGCACATAATGGTCCAGGCACTGTGGCACACAATGGTCCAGGCACTGTGGCACACATTGGTCTAGGCACTGTGGCACACAATGGTCCAGGCACTGTGGCACACAATGGTCCAGGCACTGTGGCACACAATGGTCCAGGCACTGGCACACAATGGTCTAGGCACTGTGGCACACAATGGTCTAGGCACTGTGGCACACAATGGTCCAGGCACTGTGGCACACAATGTTCTAGGCACTGTGGCACACAATGGTCCAGGCACTGTGGCACATAATGGTCCAGGCACTGGGACACACAATGGTCCAGGCACTGGGACACACAATGGTCCAGGCACTGTGGCACATAATGGTCCAGGCACTGTGGCACACAATGGTCCAGGCACTGTGGCACACAATGGTCTAGGCACTGTGGCACACAATGGTCTAGGCACTGTGGCACACAATGGTCCAGCACTGTGGCACACAATGGTCTAGGCACTGTGGCACACAATGGTCCAGGCACTGTGGCACACAATGTTCTAGGCACTGTGGCACACAATGGTCCAGGCACTGTGGCACATAATGGTCCAGGCACTGGGACACACAATGGTCCAGGCACTGGGACACACAATGGTCCAGGCACTGTGGCACACAATGGTCTAGGCACTGTGGCACACAATGGTCTAGGCACTGTGGCACACAATGGTCTAGGCACTGTGGCACACAATGGTCCAGGCACTGTGGCACACAATGGTCTAGGCACTGTGGCACACAATGGTCCAGGCACTGTGGCACACAATGGTCCAGGCACTGTGGCACACAATGGTCTAGGCACTGTGGCACACAATGGTCCAGGCACTGTGGCACACAATGGTCTAGGCACTGTGGCACACAATGGTCTAGGCACTGTGGCACACAATGGTCCAGGCACTGTGGCACACAATGGTCTAGGCACTGTGGCACACAATGGTCTAGGCACTGTGGCACACAATGGTCCAGGCACTGTGGCACACAATGGTCCAGGCACTGTGGCACACAATGGTCTAGGCACTGTGGCACACAATGGTCCAGGCACTGTGGCACACAATGGTCCAGGCACTGTGGCACACAATGGTCTAGGCACTGTGGCACACAATGGTCCAGGCACTGTGGCACACAATGGTCCAGGCACTGTGGCACACAATGGTCTAGGCACTGTGGCACACCATGGTCTAGGCACTGTGGCACACAATGGTCTAGGCACTGTGGCACACAATGGTCTAGGCACTGTGGCACACAATGGTCCAGGCACTGTGGCACACAATGGTCCAGGCACTGTGGCACACAATGGTCTAGGCACTGTGGCACACAATGGTCTAGGCACTGTGGCACACAATGGTCCAGGCACTGTGGCACACAATGGTCCAGGCACTGTGGCACACAATGGTCTAGGCACTGTGGCACACAATGGTCCAGGCACTGTGGCACACAATGGTCCAGGCACTGTGGCACACAATGGTCTAGGCACTGTGGCACACCATGGTCTAGGCACTGTGGCACACAATGGTCTAGGCACTGTGGCACACAATGGTCTAGGCACTGTGGCACACAATGGTCCAGGCACTGTGGCACACAATGGTCCAGGCACTGTGGCACACAATGGTCTAGGCACTGTGGCACACAATGGTCTAGGCACTGTGGCACACAATGGTCCAGGCACTGTGGCACACAATGGTCTAGGCACTGTGGCACACAATGGTCTAGGCACTGTGGCACATAATGGTCCAGGCACTGTGGCACACAATGGTCCAGGCACTGTGGCACATAATGGTCTAGGCACTGTGGCACACAATGGTCTAGGCACTGTGGCACACAATGGTCCAGGCACTGTGGCACACAATGGTCTAGGCACTGTGGCACACAATGGTCTAGGCACTGTGGCACATAATGGTCCAGGCACTGTGGCACACAATGGTCCAGGCACTGTGGCACATAATGGTCTAGGCACTGTGGCACACAATGGTCTAGGCACTGTGGCACACAATGGTCTAGGCACTGTGGCACACAATGGTCTAGGCACTGTGGCACACAATGGTCCAGGCACTGTGGCACATAATGGTCTAGGCACTGTGGCACACAATGGTCTAGGCACTGTGGCACACAATGGTCCAGGCACTGTGGCACATAATGGTCTAGGCACTGTGGCACACAATGGTCTAGGCACTGGGGCACACAATGGTCTAGGCACTGTGGCACACAATGGTCTAGGCACTGTGGCACACAATGGTCCAGGCACTGTGGCACACAATGGTCCAGGCACTGTGGCACATAATGGTCTAGGCACTGTGGCACACAATGGTCTAGGCACTGTGGCACATAATGGTCTAGGCACTGTGGCACATAATGGTCTAGGCACTGTGGCACACAATGGTCTAGGCACTGTGGCACACAATGGTCTAGGCACTGTGGCACACAATGGTCCAGGCACTGTGGCACACAATTGTCTAGGCACTGTGGCACACAATGGTCCAGGCACTGTGGCACACAATGGTCCAGGCACTGTGGCACACAATGGTCTAGGCACTGTGGCACACAATGGTCTAGGCACTGTGGCACACAATGGTCCAGGCACTGTGGCACACAATGGTCCAGGCACTGTGGCACACAATGGTCCAGGCACTGTGGCACACAATGGTCCAGGCACGGGGGCGACTTAGTGGTTGCCAGGGTGCGAATAGACTTTTCCTGGACCTGTGTGTTTGTATCATCGCCAATGTAACATGGTCGGCTACTCACACTGAGCATCACAACAGGGTGAAATAATTTAGAACAACGAACATAGAATTGACCTGAATTCTGCCGGAATATTGGTCGTGTCTAACTCAATGTAACAATATTTAACTTATGTAACTTAAGCTCTTGGAGAGAGAATTAGTCTTGGTTGTATCAGATTTATATGACAAGAGGCTAGCATGAATGTGGATCTCTTTACCGAAGACGACAGATTTGATGCGAGGTAGAAGGGATCACAAATATAACCATGTGTGAATTGGTGACTAATTTATTGCCCATAATCTTATGGAAGTTGTGACTGTAGATAATCTGGTGTCCACTGATTGCGGTCTGGCACTATACGTGGAGTCCATTACTAAAGAATGATGCTGCTGTTTCCCGGAATTTAAAGTACTGTCTATGATTTCAGCTCTACAGAGAGGTCACTAGCCTACCTTACCTTGCGGTTACCTTGTTGTTACCTTGTGATGATTCCGGGGCTTAGCGTTCCCGCGGTCCAATAACACCATGGTCACATTTGTCGAAGTCTTCTGCGAAATCTGTGTAAATTACATCAGCGTTTTGTTGTCTTCCATAGCATCTAATGCCATATCATAGTGGTCCAGCAACTGCGACAGGCAACAGCGCCCTGTTCTGAAACCATGTTGTCCGGGGTTATGGAGATGCTGTGATTCCATGTATTTTGTGATCTTACTTCTTAGCACTCTCTCAAAGATTTTTATGATGTGCGATGTTAGTGCTATCGGTCTGTAATTTTTTGCCTCTGCCTTATTACCTCCTTTGTGGAGTGGTGCTATCTCTGCTGTTTTTAGTATGTCAGGAATAACGCCAGTATCTAGGCTTTGTCTCCACAGAATGTGAAGAGCCTGCGAGTTTTTTTTTTTGTTACAGTTCTTGATGAATATAGAGTTCCAAGAGCCTGGTGCAGAGTGCATAGGCATACTGTTTATGGCGTCTTCAAAATCCAGTGGGGATAGGGTGACGTCTGATATATGATTTGATGTTGACATCACATCCATGAAAAATCATTTGGGTTATCAATCTTTAGTGTGTTTAATGGCGCTCTGAAAACTCAGTCGAACTGCTTCCTCAGTTTTTTGTTCATTTCCTTGTTGTCATCGGTGAAAGTTCCATCTCCCTTTCGCAGGGGCCCGATACTAGATGTAGTTTTTGATCTTGATTTTGCATAGGAGTAGGGATGAGCGGCGGCGGTGTGTGTGTGTACTCACATATTTGTGCTTGCGGGGGTTGAGTTTTGGCTCTTTGGTCCCGCCTCTCAACTGTCAATCAACTGGTGTACAGATTCCTGAGCCTACTGGACTCTGTCATATCTACATTTGAAACTGTGTGTGGAGGCAGACTCCACCACATCACTTCCTAATGCATTCCATCTGTTTACTACTCTGACACTGAAAAACTTCTTTCTAACGTCCCTGTGGCTCATGTGGCTACTCAGTTTCCACCTGTGTCCCCTTGTTCGCGTCCCACCAGTGTTGAATAGTTTATCCTTGTTTGCCCGGTCGATTCCCCTGAGGATTTTGTAGGTAATGATCATGTCTCCCCTTACTCTTCTGTCTTCCAGTGTCGTAAGGTGTATTTCCCGCAGCCTTTCCTCGTAACTCATGCCTCTTAGTTCTGGGACTAGTCTAGTGGCATATCTTTGAACTTTTTCCAGCTTTGTCTTATGCTTGACAAGGTACGGGCTCCATGCTGGGGCCGCATACTCCAGGACTGGTCTTACATATGTGGTATACAAGATTCTGAACGATTCCTTATACAGGTTCCTGAAGGCTGTTTTGATATTAGCCAGCCTCGCATATGCCGCAAACGTAATTATTTTTATGTGGGCTTCAGGAGACAGGTTTGGCGTGATATCAACTCCTAGATCTTTCTCTCTGTCCGTTTCATATTTTTCTGTTCGTTTCGTATTTTTGTCTATATCCGAGATAAGAATGAGAAATATCATCGGTGCAAGGACTGTGCCCTGGAGTACAGCTCTATACGCAAGTGTTACCAGAGTTCACTGACCAAGTATATAGTTTAACTAGTAAAGTAAAGTAAATTTTATTCAGGAAGGTACATACATTGTTGTTTTACAAACATAATGTTGGATTTATAGATAGAGCTAGTACATACAATACCTAAAGCCACTAGTACGCATAGCGTTTCGGGCAAAAAGTAATAGTATAAAACAAACGTGTACATACAAATAGTGTAATACAAGTTTGTAATGTAGTACAAAACGTAGTGTAATACAAACACAGCAAGAACCACCAGGATACACCATAACAAACAGCCAACCATCACGCCAAGCAACACGGAGGAAGAAGAATAAGGAGCAGGAGAAGGAGCACCATAAAAAAGAGGCAGCAAGCGGGAGGATAAATTAAAACAGCTCAGATAGAAGTCAAATATAAACACCAATGTGGTGAAGACAAAGGCAGACAATATAGGTGGCTTACACACTACAGCCAAGGTGGTGCTCCCCTTGGCCCCACCGCGCACCTCCACCCTTCTCTCACAAGCTCTCACTTACCTGTAAAGAGAAAAGAAAATCGTCAATTTAAAGCATCGAGATAAAAGACAATAATATATTTATATATTATAAACATAATATATATATTTATATAAATTATAAGTAACAAGAGAAGTAGCAAGTAACAAGCGGGCGCTTATACCAGGACAATACAAAGAGACGGGGATGGGGTGCCTCCCCCCCCCTTTACAGTTATCAGCAGGGTTGTACATGCTGTGCACGCCCCCAATATCCTCGCACGCCAACACACACATGCACGCACGCGCGACCACATACATATTTCTTATTTATTTATTTATACAAGAGTTGTTACATTCTTGTACAGCCACTAGGAGGTATAGCGTCTCGGGCAGGTCCTTAATCCTATGTTCCCTGGAATACGACCCGCTAAATCATTTAACGATCTGGTCCCCATTCACTGCTGGGTGAACACAGACTACAGTTAAGAGTTGGCACCTAGTCATAATACCGCCCAGGACATGAACCCTGGCCAAATTGCTTGGGAAGCGAGGGGCGAGTGTCTTACCACTGCGCCACGGATACTGCCACAGCTACCACGGAGAAAACGACACAACACTGTCACAAAGCCTGGGTGACAGGGGGCCTGACGGCTGAGTGGACAGCGCTCGGGGATTCGTTGTCCTAAGATTCCGGGTTCGATCCCCGGCGGAAACTAATGGGAAGTTTCTTTCACCCTGATGCCTTGTTCACGTAGCAATAAATACGTACCTGGGAGTTAGACAGCTGCTACGGGCTGCTTCCTGGGAATGAATATAAAAAAAATGAGGCCTGGTCGAGGACCGGGCACAGGGACGCTAAGCCTGGTTGATGGGGTTCTGGGAGTTCTTCTACTCCCCAAGCCCGGCCCGAGGCCAGGCTCGACTTGTGAGAATTTGGTCCACCAGGCTGTTGCTTGGAGCGGCCCGCAGAGCCACATACCCACCACAGCCCGGCTGATCTGGAACTTCTCTTAGAAGTTCTTAGAAGCCCCGAAATTATCTCAATATAACCTCTCCAGATATCTCAGAAGCGATAGAGCGGGTCAAATATTGGAGAGAATGAAGACAATACATGGGTGAGGTTGTGTACAATGTGGCCCCCCTCCCGCGGCCACCACACAACACTACTACACTGGGGTATTATACACTACAACTTGAAGGTGACTCTCGGTCACATATATATCCACGTCGCTCTACCTCCACAACACTTCGATTCCATCTCATATTCCGTTATTATTAACTTATTTTGCCTATATCTTAGCTACAACGTGTTGTCGGTGAAGGTGAACTCACCATATTCTGTGTGAGCGCCCGGCCATGTTCCTCCACGCTCAGGACCCCTTGTGCTGAGCTCTGCTGGCGCCCACTTGCCACTATGCGATGTGGCACCAGCTGAGTCGATGCTCCCTCACCTCACACCAGGGACCCAGGCCACACCACACACCAGGGACCCAGGCCACAATACACACCAGGGACCCAGGCCACACTACACACCAGATACCCAGGCCACACTCCACACCAGGAACCCAGGCCACACCTCCCACCAGGGACCCAGGCCACATACACACCAGGGACCCAGCCACACTACACACCAGGGACCCAGGCCACACTACACACCAGGGACCCAGGCACACCTCCCACCAGGGACCCAGGCCACACCTCCCACCAGGGACCCAGCACCAGCCTACACCTCCTGCTTGATACCTGGTGATGGGGTTCTGGGAGTTCTTCTACTCCCCAAGCCCGGCCCGAGGCCAGGCTTGACTTGTGAGAGTTTGGTCCACTAGGCTGTTGCTTGGAGCGGCCCGCAGGCCCACATACCCACCACAGCCCGGTTGGTCCGGCACTCCTTGTAGGAATAAATCTAGTTTCCTCTTGAAGATGTCCACGGTTGTTCCGGCAATATTCTTATGCTTGCTGGGAGGACGTTGAACAACCGCGGACCTCTGATGTTTATACAGTGTTCTCTGATTGTGCCTATAGCACCTCTGCTCTTCACTGGTTCTATTCTGCATTTTCTTCCATGTCGTTCACTCCAGTACGTCGTTATTTTACTGTGCAGATTTGGTACTTGGCCCTCCAGTATTTTCCATGTGTATATTATTTGATATCTCTCTCGTCTTCTTTCTAGTGAGTACATTTGGAGAGCTTTGAGACGATCCCAATAATTTAGGTGCTTTACCTCGTCTATGTGTGCCGTATATGTTCTCTGTATTCCCTCTACTTGTAAGAGTTTGGTCCCCAGGCTGTTGCATGGAGCGGCCCGCATATCCTCCACAGTCCGGTTGGTCGGTACCTCTTGAAAAAAAAACCTATTTAGTTTTCTCTTTATGTCCACGGTTGTTCCGGCAATATTTCTTATAGTCGCTGGGAGGACGTTGAACAACCGCGGACCTCTGATGTTTATACAGTGTTCTCCTGATTGTGCCTATGGCACCTCTGCTCTTCACTGTTTCTGTTGTACATTTTCTTCCATATCGTTCACTCCAGTGAGTGACTTCCCATCTTTTTTTTACTGTGTAGATTTGGGACCTGGTCCTCCAGTATTTTCCACGTGTATATTATTTGATATCTCTCGTCTTCTTTCTAGTGAGTACATTGGAGAGCCTTGAGGCGATCCCAATAATTTAGGTGCTTTATCGCGTCAATGCGTGCCGTATATGTTCTCTGTATTCCTCTATTCAGCAATCTCTCCTGCTCTGAAGGGGGAAGTGAGTACTGAGCAGTACTCAGACGGGACAACACAAGTGACTTGAAGAGTACAACCATTGTGATGGGATCCCTGGATTTGAAAGTTCTCGTAATCCATCCTATCATTTTTCTGGCTGACGCAATATTTGCTTGGTTATGCTCCCTAAACGTTAGGTCGTCGGACTTGACATACTGTGTTCCTACTATGGGCACATTTGATTGTGTTTTGTACCCTGTATAATGTTTAAGGTTCCTGCTGGGAGGACGCATGAATACAACCGTGGACCTCTGATGTTTATACAAGTGTTCTCTGCATTGTGCCTATGGCAACCCCTGCTCTTCACTGGTTCTACTTCTGGCATTTCTCTTCCATATCGTTCACTTCCCGTACACGTTGTTATTTACTGTGTAGAACTGTTATCCTGTTCGTACAGCCCACAAACGTTTGTTTCACAGCGTCATCACTTTCCTGTGATTTCGTTTGCACCTCCTGTAAGCGGAGTGCTCGGTACAGCATAAGAAATATTGCCGGAACCACACCGTGGACATCTTCAAAGAGGAAAACTAGATTGTTTCCTCCAAGGAGTGCCGGACCAACCAGGCTGTGGTGGGTATGTGGCCCTGCGGGCCCGCTCACTTCAAGTAACAAGCCTAGTGGCACCAGAGGAGTACGAAGACACACCCAGCACCCCATCAAGCAGGTATCAAGCAGGTAGTACAACCAGATATCAAGCACTTTGTACTGTAGGAGCGCCTTAGTCCCCTGCATTTAACACTGGTGAGAGTAATGTTTGGTTAAAGAGTTTTACCCTGGTAGCTGACGTGGACAACCGTTCGGGATTTGTAATCCTAAGGTTCCGGGTTAGATCTCCGGTGGAAGGCGGAGAACCCGAATGGGCAAAACAGTTTTTGTTTCACTCTGATGCCCCTGTTTACCTAGGCAGTAAAATACGGTACACCTGGGAGTTTAGACACATGCTGCTAGCGGGCTGCTTCCCTGGGGGTGTGTAACAAAAACGGAGGGCCTGGTTCGAGGACCGGGCCGCGGGGACGCATAAGCCCCGAATCACTCTCAAGATAATAGCCTCAAGAATATCACACAGGGGCGAGTTTATTGGGCAGCGCCCACTCTCCTGTGAGTGGACCACACCGCATGTGACAGTATTGGGCAGCGCCACTCAATTCCTGTGAGTGGACACATCCGCTATAGTGACAGTATGGGCAGCCACCACTCATCCTGTGATGTGAGACACCCCGCCAGTGAGTGACACAGATTTGCGTGGCCAGCGCCCACTCATTCCTGGTGATGTGGAACACACCGCCATGGTGACAGTATTGGCAGCGCCACTTATCCTGTGAGTGGGCACACACCGCGCCATAGTGCAAGTATTGGCAGCGCCACTCATCTCGCGCGAGTGTACGACACCGCCTAGTGACACGTATTGGGCAGGCGCTCGATCATCCTGTGATGGACACACCACCATAGTGACAGTATTGGCCAGCGCCACTGTGATCCTGTGATGGCCACACCGCCATAGTGACGAAGGTATTGGGCAGGGGCGCCAACTCATCCTGTGAGTGTACACACCGCCATAGGTGACAGTGATTGGGCAGGGCGCACTCTTACCTGTAGAGTGGTGACACACCGCCATGTGACCAGTAATGGGGCAGCGCCACCATCCTGTGAGTGGTACACCAGCCGCCATAGGTGACGAGTACTGGGCAGGCGTCATCAGACCTGGGAGTGACACACACGCCATAGTGACAGTATGACCATGGGAGCGCCACTCATCTGTGAGTGGACACCGACTACCATAGTGACAGTATTGGGGCAGCGCCACTCATCCTGTGAGTTGGGACACACCGCCATAGTGACAGTATTGGGCAGCGCCACATCATTCCATGTGAGTGGAACACCACCGGCCATGGTGACAGTATGTGGGCGCGTTCACTCATCCTGTGAGTGGACACACCGCCATAGTGACAGTTATTGGCAGGCCACTTCAGGTTCCTGGTGAGTGGACACACACCTGCCATAGGAGACGTAGTATTGGGCAGCGTCCTGCCTCACCTGTGAGTGAAACACAACCGCCATAGTGCCAGTATTGGGCAGCAAGTCACTCATCACTGTGAGTGGACACACCGCCATGTGTGACAGTATTGGGCAGCGTCACATCACTCATCCTGTGAGTGGACCACTACAGCATACCTCACCTTGAGGTGTTGTTCGGGGCTTAGCACGCACCCCTACGGCAATGTCCTCTGCATCGCTTCTCCAGGTCAAGCAATTTCTCAGCTTTGAAAGGGGCTGATGCGCATTGGTGCAGCCAAGTACTCCACAGTCTAGGAGCACACTAGCGTCTTGAAAAGATTACGACCAATCGGTATAGCTATTAGTGTGAAAGGTTCTTGTTAACCTTGTCATTTTTCTTCCAGTGCAGCTGCGACGGCTAACTTTATTGTGTTCATAGAAGGTAGGTTCTTTCCCGAACGTGTGTCACCCAGATCCGTTGTACAATGCCCTTTTCTTCTGTTATGATTTGACGTTTTGTACGTGGTTTTCCGTTTTGTTTTTCATTTTTTCCGTAGCGATTGTAGAGCTCATTCAGCATGTACAAACACTCCCCAATAGGAAGAAAACCCCGGCTGGGTTGTTATCCTGATCACTTGTACCCAGACACAGCATGGGACTTGCTTAACTGGCCAAGTGGAACGCTCTCCACAACGAAAAGAAGATTATAATATTTTATGCCTTTTACACCTGAGATCTGTGTGTAGTACTTGGGCTCTCTCCTTATCTTACTTTCGTCTGTAATTCTAGTGACGATGGGGGTGAGGATTCAACAGACCCAGCGGGGCGTGTCCGTCATAAATTGTGGAGTGTTTTGTCATGCGTAATGTAAGCAGACGCGCTACGCGGAACAAAATGAAAACAAAAAAAAAGGAACCACGCTACAAACTGTCACAAAACATCACTGGACATAACGAAAAGTCAGTATGTATACAAGGATCTGGGTCTTATGATAGCTCCTAAATTTAGTGGTCGCGAGTAAGAGGCCTTAGACACCTGTAATAGAAAAACAAACTAAAGATAGGCGCAGTGGATCACACTAGAATGAAAAAATTAACATGTATGGTGCGTGGGGTCCAGTGAGGATACCTTCAAGCGCCCCGTATTAGTTCCCATTACAGCTCTGTGCCAGCAATACTTAGGTACATGAACGTAATGGGCGGACGCTGTGGCTCACTAGGAATAGTGAGTCATGTCAGCCCACATATCTGTTCACCGATGGGGCGTCTGGGTTTCCTAACTAGTACGAAATGATTAGATGGGCGCTGCCCAACATAACCCTGTTCGTTCACGTATTTTGTTGGCGTGGTGTACACATTCACATGGATGAGTGGGCATTTGCCGCAAAGCTGTCACCTTATTGGTCTGATCGTGCCATCTCACAGGATGAGTGGCACTGGGATCCACATATTACCTGTCACTCATTGTGCGGGTTGGTCGCCTCACAGAGGGGCTGCGGTTTGTCCTCCGAATTACTGTCACTATGGCGGTGTTTCTGACACTCATCACTCGGAAGATGAGTGGCGCTGCTCAAAGGTCTGTCACTATGGCTGTGGTGGGGTCGGTGTGTCCACTCACAGATGGGTGGTTGTGTCCATTAGTTCTACATCATTTTCACAGGAGGGATGAGTGGCGCTGCCAATACTGTCCTATGCGGTGTGGTAACACTCACCAGGATGAGTGGCGCTGCCCAATCACTGTCCCTGATGGCGGGGTGCCCACTCAGAGGATGAGTGGCGTTGCCAATTACTGTCACTATGGGCGTGTGTCCACTCACAGATTGATTGGCGCTGCCCAATACTGTCACTATTGCGGGTTGTCCACTCAGCGGGAGGATGGAGTGTTGCGTGGGGGGGCCCAATACTGTCACTTATATGGGAGGCGGTTTGTCACCGTCACGAGGATTATTGGCGCGGGCCCAATCTGTCACACATGGCTTGGGGTGTCACTCACAGGATGATGCCTCGCCCAATAAACTCGCCCCTGGTGATATCTTGAGGTTAATTGATATATGTTCGGGGCTTGTACGTCCCCGAGGACCGTTCCTCGACCAGGCCTCCGTTTGTTACACCTCCCCATGAAGCAGCCCGTAGCAGCTGTTACAACTCCCAGGTACCTATTTACTGCCTAGGTAGACAGGGGCTCAAGTGAACAAAACTTTTTGCCCATTTCGTACTCCGCCTCTCCACCGAATCAACCCGTGAAACCTTGGATTAAAATCCCGAACGTTTTGTTCCACATCAGCTACCAAGGGGTAAAACTTTAACCAAACATTACTCTCACCAGTGTTAAATGCAGGGGACTAAGGCGCTCCTACAGTACAAAGTGCTTGATATCTGGTTGATACCTGCTTGATACCCTGCTGTGATGGGGTTCGGGTGTTCTCACTCCTCTGGTCCACTAGCTGTTACTTGGAAGCGGCCCGCAGGCCCACATACCCACCACAGCCTGGTTGGTTCGCACCCTGGAGGAAACAATCTAGTTTCCTCTTTGAAGATGTCCAACGGTTGTTCCAGCAATACTTTTTCTTATGCTGTACCGAGCACTTCCGCTACAGGAGGTGCACAACGAAATCACAGGAAAGTGATGACGCTGTGAACAAACTTTGTGGCTGTACGACAGGATACAGTTCTACACATAAAATAACAACGTACTGGAGTGAACGATGAATAGGAAGAAAATGCAGAATATGAACCAGTGAAGAGCAGGTGGTGCCATAGGCACAATCAGAGAACACTGTATAAACATCAGAGGCCACGGTTGTTCAACGTCCATCCCCGCAAGCATAAGAAATATTGCCGGAACAACCGTGGAATCTTCAAGAGGAAACTAGATTTATTCCTCCAAGGAGTTCCGGACCAGCCGGCTGTGGTGGGTATGTGGGCTGCGGGCCGCTCCAAGCAACAGCCTAGTGACCAAACTCTCACAAGTCAACCTGGCCTCGGGCCGGGCTTGGGGAGTAGAAGAACTCCCAGAACCCCATCAACCAGATATCAACCAGGTAATCAACCAAGATCGAACCGCGTCCCTACACTTGCAGATGTAATAAAGTTTTGACAAACTTCAAGTTATAATAACGTCCACATGATGTATTGCACACTGTGCAGCACATGATATATCTTTAGGAAGTCTAGTACATCCTAAAGTGTTCCAGTAGTCACATAATATTAAGAGTTATGAATATCTGAGCCCAGAGGCCTGACTGGGGTCACTATGGAACATTCACTACATAATATTTCACACTCGCTATTTTTCCTTTTCAGTCATACTGGCTAGCGCTTTCTCCACATATTTAACTGACCTTAGAGCACCAGACCAGGTATGGGGGAAGCTGCCCTGATACCTCTGTGGCGTATCCTGGATACGGTGTAAGATAAGCACGCGGGCACACCTGGGCTCGCAGATACAGCCCCGCTCCTGTGCCCAGGTAAGTCCACCACGGGCTCACCAGCCCGTGCTGCTTTGGAACTTTTGTTCTAAGTAGCTAAATCTAAACACACAACAACAACACCTGCCCTGGGGAACACCTGTTTTGATACCCCTGCTTGATGGGGTTCTGGGAGTTCTCTCTACTCCCAAGCCCGGCCCGAGGCCAAGGCTTGACTTGCGAGAGTTTGGTCCCCCGGCTGTTGCTTGCAGCGGCCCGCAGGCCCGACGATACCCAGCCGTTGCTCCTTTGCGTTGCGATGCCCGTTGGTGCTGAAACTCTACCCTATTGTGTGCGGTGAGCTGCTGCTTTCGTGCCGCTCCAACCGTCATCAACTAATGTACAGGTTCCGGAGCTTCTGGGCTCTATCATGTCTACATTTGAAACTGTGTATGAAGTCAGCCTCCACCCAATCACTTCCTAGTGCATTTCCATTTACTAACTACTCACACTGAAGAAGTTCTTTCTAATGTCCTATGGCTCATTTGGGCACTTCAGTTTCCACCTGTGCCCCTTGTGCGTGTGCCACCGATGTTAAATAATCCATCCTTGTCCACCCCTGTCAATTCCCCTGAGAATTTTGTGATGGTGATCATGTCTCCCCTACTCTTCTGTCTTCCAGCGACGTGAGGTGCAGTTCCCTAGTTGTTTTCCTCTTGAAGATGTCCACGGTTGTTCCGGCAATATTTCTTATGCTGCTGGGAGGAGGTTGAACAACCGTGGACCTCTATGTTTATACAGTTTTCTCTGATTGTGCCTATGCACCTCTCTTCACTGTTCTTTCTATTTTCTTCCATTCGTTCACTCCAGTGACTTCCCTCGTTATTTTACTGTGTAGATTTGACTTGGCCTCCAGTTTTCCAGGTGTATATTATTTGATATCTCTCGTCTTCTTTCTAGTGAGTACATTTGGAGAGCCTTGAGCGATCCCAATAATTTAGGTGCTTTATCTCGTCATGCGTGCCGTATATGTTCTCTGTATTCTCTATTTCAGCAATCTCTCTGCTCTGAGGGGGAAGTGAGCTGACAGTACTCAGACGGGACAACACAAGTGATTGAAGAGTACAACCATTGTGATGGGATCCCTGGATTTGAAAGTTCTCGTAATCCATCCATCATTTTTCTGGTGCGCAATATTTGCTTGTTATGCTCCCTAAACGTTATCGTCGACTTACAAATCTGTGTTCTACTATGGGCACATTGATTGTGTTTTGTACCCTGTTATTGTTTAAGGTTCCCATTTTACCGTCCTGGGTACCTGGAATTTATCCTGTTAAACATCATGTTATCTTTCTGTGCCCAGTTGAAAACTTTATTCAGTTAGATTTTATTAATATCCGACCAACAACCACCAGTCTAGTAGTGCTGGTGGTGGTTGGGCTGGTGGTAGGTCACACCCGTGCAACACCAACTTTACAATATTCTCGTCATCGAATAACCAGGAATGTTT
>WNGS01158949.1:0-24200 GCA_020271785.1 Procambarus virginalis
GATATAATGTTGTCACTACTGTATAGTGAGGATATAATGTTGTCACTACTGTATAGTGAGGATATAATGTTGTCACTACTGTATAGTGAGGATATAATGTTGTCACTACTGTATAGTGAGGATATAATGTTGTCACTACTGTGTAGTGAGGATATAATGTTGTCACTACTGTGTAGTGAGGTTATAATGTTGTCACTACTGTGTAGTGAGGTTATAATGTTGTCACTACTGTGTAGTGAGGATATAATGTTGTCACTACTGTGTAGTGAGGATATAATGTTGTCACTACTGTGTAGTGAGGTTATAATGTTGTCACTACTGTGTAGTGAGGTTATAATGTTGTCACTACTGTGTAGTGAGGATATAATGTTGTCACTACTGTGTAGTGAGGATATAATGTTGTCACTACTGTGTAGTGAGGTTATAATGTTGTCACTACTGTGTAGTGAGGATATAATGTTGTCACTACTGTATAGTGAGGATATAATGTTGTCACTACTGTGTAGTGAGGAAGTATACATAAAGAGACGGTGCCTGGTGTTTGGCTGGCCACAGTTGGTGGTGACACAGGTGAAGATGTGACACAAGAGCGTCAGTGTCTGGGGAGGGACAGCTGGGGACTAAGGAAGGTCGCTCGCTGGAGTGAGAAATATTACACCGATGGCGACGAGGAGTGACACGATGTGGCCACTCTTATTATAATATATTTTATTGCTTCTCAGTTCTCTGTACCGGCGTCCACTCTACGCTTCTTTATCCTTCCTTTACTCATCTTTATTTCATATTTCATGACGTTGCTACTGCTTCCTTTATCCACCTCGTCTCTTCCTCCACCTCTACATTATTCCTTCTCTTACTCTTCTTCTTTACCCTCCTCCTCCTCCTCCTGCCATTCATCCACCGCGAGCAAGTAACACTTGCGTAAAAAGGCACTTGAAAGTGTTGCCAGGAGGAAGGAAGGGCACGCCCCGGCCCTTCACCCTCCCCACCACTCCTATGTCTGCCTGTCCCTCATATATACTTTACCTTACCTCTCCCTCTCACCAGTCCTCGCCCCCTCCTTTACCACCACTCCTCATTGTCCTCTTTCCTCTTGGAAAACATGACTTTGTAGATCGATTGGTCAATGAGGCTTGCAGGAAAGAAAACATTGATTATGACTTTGTACTGTCTAATGCAATTATTAGAAACATTCAAATTAAAGAAATTAATTCAGATTTAGAAGAACTAAGAAATGCCCAGAGACCTGAAAGCTGAAGTATTAAAAGCTATGACAAGTTTTGTAATAATAGGTATTTGTATGGTCAGCACAGTAACCGGACCAGGCAATGTGATGTAGTCATTGTGGTAATTCGCCTTGGCTATAGACACATCTGGCAGGTTAGTGAGGCTGAGCCACTACCAGAATATTCAGATTGTAAACTCTGTGATAAACCAATAATACATTCACTAGAACACTATATTGTTGAATGTGAAACCGTAAAAGGTTTTAGACCTCCTGGCCTCTTGTACCACCAACTGTGTAACTATTTTATTGACTCAGGTGTTCTGGACGACATCCTAACAATTTACCCAAAATTTGCCTGTCCATTTTAAAGAATGAAGAACAATTTTATTTATATTACTTCTAAGCTGCATCACTTATGAACCCATTCCTGCCCTTGTGTGGCAGTGCACAATAGAAAGTTGTTTTTACTTATTCCTACATTAAAACATGATATATGTATGTGCTTCTGCCTACAGTTTAGACCTATTGTCTTGTGACTGACCCTCTGTCCTGCGTGACAGTGAATACCAGTATTATCCTCACTTAATAAGACTTAATTGAAATCCACAGATTAGGCCAAATTGTAATTAATTTTGTCAATAAAGATGTTAATAATAATAAATCCTCTCCTGATTTCTCAACTCTTCCACTCCCTCCCATAATATTCCTCCACTATTATTTCAACCCTTCTCAATGCCCCAACAAGTTCTCTTTCCCCTCTCCTCACTTCTTCCCTCCCATCTCTCCCACTCCCTCTCATCTCTCCCACTCCCTCTCATCCCACTCTCTCTACCCCTTAATCTCCCTATTCCTCTTGATACAATCCTTTCCAGTCTTCTGTTCCTCATTGTCTCCACTTCCCCAACTGCTGCCCCATAACTTGTCCTCACCTATTGCTGCCTCATAACTTGCCTTCCCCAACTGCTGCCCCATAACTTGTCCTCACCTATTGCTGCCTCATAACTTGCCTTCCCCAACTGCTGGCCCATAACTTGTCCTCACCTATTGCTGCCTCATAACTTGCCTTCCCCAACTGCTGCCCCATAACTTGTCTTCCCCTATTGCTGCCTCATAACTTGCCTTCCCCAACTGCTGCCCCATAACTTGTCTTCCCCTATTGCTGCCTCATAACTTGCCTTCCCCAACTGCTGCCCCATAACTTGTCCTCACCTATTGCTGCCCCATAACTTGCCTCACCTATTGCTGCCTCATAACTTGCCTTCCCCTATTGCTGCCTCATAACTTGCCTTCCCCTATTGCTGCCTCATAACTTGTCTTCCCCTATTGCTGCCCCATAACTTGTCTTCCCCTATTGCTGCCCCATAACTTGCCTTCCCCAACTGCTGCCCCATAACTTGTCCTCACCTATTGCTGCCTCATAACTTGCCTTCCCCTATTGCTGCCTCATAACTTGCCTTCCCCTATTGCTGCCTCATAACTTGCCTTCCCCTATTGCTGCCTCATAACTTGTCTTCCCCTATTGCTGCCTCATAACTTGCCTTCCCCTATTGCTGCCTCATAACTTGCCTTCCCCAACTGCTGCCCATAACTTGTCCTCACCTATTGCTGCCTCATAACTTGCCTTCCCCAACTGCTGCCCATAACTTGTCCTCACCTATTGCTGCCTCATAACTTGCCTTCCCCAACTGCTGCCCCATAACTTGTCTTCCCCTATTGCTGCCTCATAACTTGCCTTCCCCTATTGCTGCCTCATAACTTGCCTTCCCCTATTGCTGCCCATAACTTGTCTTCCCCTATTGCTGCCTCATAACTTGCCTTCCCCAACTGCTGCCCCATAACTTGTCCTCCCTATTGCTGCCCCATAACTTGCCTTCCCCTATTGCTGCCCCATAACTTGTCTTCCCCTATTGCTGCCCCATAACTTGTCTTCCCCTATTGCTGCCTCATAACTTGTCTTCCCCAACTGCTGCCCCATAACTTGTCTTCCCCTATTGCTGCCTCATAACTTGCTTCCCCTATTGCTGCCTCATAACTTGCCTTCCCCTATTGCTGCCTCATAACTTCTTCCCCTATTGCTGCCTCATAACTTGTCTTCCCCTATTGCTGCCTCATAACTTGTCTTCCCCTATTGCTGCCTCATAACTTGTCTTCCCCTATTGCTGCCTCATAACTTGCCTTCCCCTATTGCTGCCTCATAACTTGCCTTCCCCTATTGCTGCCTCATAACTTGTCTTCCCCTATTGCTGCCTCATAACTTGTCTTCCCCTATTGCTGCCTCATAACTTGTCTTCCCCTATTGCTGCCCCATAACTTGTCTTCCCCTATTGCTGCCTCATAACTTGCCTTCCCCTATTGCTGCCTCATAACTTGCCTTCCCCTATTGCTGCCTCATAACTTGTCTTCCCCTATGCTGCCTCATAACTTGTCTTCCCCTATTGCTGCCCCCATAACTGCCCCACTACTGCTGCCCCATAACTTGCCTCACTACTGCTGCCCAATAACCTGCCCCACTACTGCTGCCCCATAACCTGCCTCACTACTGCTGCCCATAACCTGCCCCACACTGCTGCCCCATAACCTGCCTCACTACTGCTGCCCCATAACCTGCCTCACTACTGCTGCCCCATAACCTGCCTCACTACTGCTGCCCCATAACCTCCCTCACTACTGCTGCCCCATACCTGCCTCACTACTGCTGCCCCATAACCTGCCTCACTACTGCTGCCCCATAACCTGCCTCACTACTGCTGCCCCATAACTGCCGCCTCACTACGCTGCCCCATAACCTGCCCCACTACTGCTGCCCCATACCCTGCCTCACTACTGCTGCCCCATAACCTGCCTCACTACTGCTGCCCCATAACCTGCCTCACTACTGCTGCCCCATAACCTGCCCCACTACTGCTGCCCCATAACCTGCCCCACTACTGCTGCCCCATAACCTGCCCCACTACTGCTGCCCCATAACTGCCTCACTACTGCTGCCCCATAACCTGCCTCACTACTGCTGCCCCATAACCTGCCCCACTACGCTGCCCCATACCTGCCTCACTACTGCTGCCCCATAACCTGCCTCACTACTGCTGCCCCATAACCTGCCCCACTACTGCTGCCCCATAACCTGCCCCACTACTGCTGCCCCACTACTGCTGCCCCATAACCTGCCTCACTACTGCTGCCCCATAACCTGCCTCACTACTGCTGCCCCATAACTGCCTCACTACTGCTGCCCCATAACCTGCCTCACTACTGCTGCCCCATAACCTGCCTCACTACTGCTGCCCCATAACTGCCCCACTACTGCTGCCCCATAACCTGCCCCACTACTGCTGCCCCACCCTGCCCCACTAGCTGCCCCCATAACCTGCCCCACTACTGCTGCCCATAACCTGCCTCACTACTGCTGCCCCATAACCTGCCTCACTACTGCTGCCCCATAACCTGCCTCACTACTGCTGCCCATAACCTGCCTCACTACTGCTGCCCCATAACCTGCCCCACTACTGCTGCTGCCCCCCATAACCTGCCCCACTACTGCTGCCCATAACCTGCCCCACTACTCTGCCCCATACCTGCCCCACTACTGCTGCCCCATAACCTGCCTCACTACTGCTGCCCCATAACCTGCCCCACTACTGCTGCCCCATAACCTGCCCCANGATAACACTGGTGGATAACATTGTGGTGGATAACACTGGTGGATACACTGGTGGGATAACATTGTGGTGGATAACACTGGTGGATAACATTGTGGTGGATAACACTGGTGGATAACACCGGTGGATAACATTGCGGTGGATAACACCGGTGGATAACATTGCGGTGGATAACACTGGTGGATAACAATACGGTGGATAACAAACTTGTTACACTTACCACAGCTAACACCCCCCCCCTCCCTAGGCCAATAAATGACACCAGTCAAAATGCAACAGTTGCCAAGCTCCCGGGTACCGATTTAAACAAATTCCAAGTTTGAGTATTACACATACCCAACTGTTTAGTTTATTGCGTATCTTATGCTATGCATTAGTTTTAATTAGATGTATTAATAAAAAATAACATTATTTTGGTTTCATTACTGTACAATTATTTTACATACAACTATTTACATACAAATATCAAATATGTAGCAGAGGTGTAATGTCCCACGTGAAGAGACATGTCAAAGAGAGAAACTGAAGACTATGAGAGACGCGACAAATGGGGACACATCAACACAAGTGGAAAGAACGGTAAGGAAAGTTTCATAACGCCATCTGCTGGTAGCTAGAAATTGCACACATTCATAACAATAAATTTGCAGTAGTGCTCCGAGAGTGATTTCCTTGTGAAGCAGTTCTGGGGGCGGGAGGAACGTCTGGAAGCACAGTACAGTGCCCACAAAAATCACATGAATATCATAAACACTGATAATGAACTGGCGAGGGATTGTCACCACCTGTTGGACTCTGACTTGTAAACCACAACTATATATGTGACCGCACACAGCTGTCATCCCTCCATTCCCTGCATTACAGCCTAACACCACCCTCTCTGTGTCCAGCCCGGCCTCCTAACGTCAAGAAAACGGTCAATTTAAAGCGTCCTCTTTGAACCTACCAGAGAACCCAAAACAGAAAACGGGACAGTACGACACTTTCGCGACCCGCTTACATTTTCTAGTACGGACCATTTTGGCCTTATGTAACGCATACGAGCGAAAAGCGACAATTTTTGTAGGAGGACAGGTTGGTGTGTCATAGCCCGAGCACAGTCCCCTCTCCTTCACAGACCAAACACAGCCCCCTCTCCCTCACAGACCAAACACAGCCCCCTCTCCCTCACAGACCAAACACAGTCCCTCTCCTTCACAGACCAAACACGTCCCCTTCTCCCTCACAGACCAAACACAGCCCCTCTCCCTCACAGACCAAACACGCCCCCTCTCCCTCACAGACCAAACACAGTCCCCTTCTCCCTCACAGACCAAACACAGCCCCTCTCTCCCTCACAGACCAAACACAGTCCCCTTCTCCCTCACAGACCAAACACAGCCCCCTCTCCCTCACAGACCAAACACAGCCCCTCTCCCTCACAGACCAAACACAGCCCCCTCTCCCTCACAGACCAAACACAGTCCCCTTCTCCTCACAGACCAAACACAGTCCCCTCTCCCTCACAGACCAAACACAGCCCCCTCTCCTCACAGACCAAACACAGCCCCCTCTCCCTCACAGACCAAACACAGCCCCCTCTCTCCCTCACAGACCAAACACAGCCCCCTCTTCCTCACAGACCAAACACAGCCCCCTCTTCCTCACAGACCAAACACAGCCCCTCTCCCTCACAGACCAAACACAGTCCCCTTCTCCCTCACAGACCAAACACAGCCCCTCTCCCTCACAGACCAAACACAGCCCCTCTCCCCCACAGACCAAACACAGCCCCCTCTCCCTCACAGACCAACACAGCCCCTCCCCCACAGACCAAACACAGCCCCTCTCCCCCACAGACCAAACACAGCCCCCTCTCCCTCACAGACCAAACACAGTCCCCTTCTCCCTCACAGACCAACACAGTCCCCTCTCCTCCTCACAGACCAAACACAGCCCCCTCTCCCTCACAGACCAAACACAGCCCCCTCTCCCTCACAGACCAAACACAGCCCCTCTCCCCCACAGACCAAACACAGCCCCTCTCCCTCACAGACCAAATACAGTCCCCTTCTCCCTCACAGACCAAACACAGCCCCCCTCTCCCTCACAGACCAACACAGGCCCTCTCCCCCACAGACCAAACACAGCCCCCCTCTCCCTCACAGACCAAACACAGCCCCTCTCCCCCACAGACCAAACAAAGCCCCCTCTCCCTCACAGACCAGAGCAAGGTGAGGGAGGATGGGGAGAGTGTGGCACTATAGCCCAGCGGCAGAGAGCACCACCATTACCACTATTAGGTCCGTGGTGGGTAATGGCAGCCAGGATGATGTATGGTGGCGGCCCGCCTGCCTACCTGATGGAGGCCGGAGAGGACCTGNACACTAGAAGGTGAAGGAACGACGACGTTTCGGTCCGTCCTGGACCTTTCTCAATCGACTTGAGAATGGTCCAGGACGAACCGAAACGTCGTCGTCCATTCACCTTCTAGTGTGTGGTCTGGTCAATATTCCTTAGTCTTGTCACTTGGTCGTTCACTGACATTTTTTTTCTTATATGACTATGTAGTAATTTAGGTTGCTTTTTTTGCTTTGATCGCAATATCGTTCTCATAGTTTTTTCTGATACTCTTCTTATGTTAATGTAATCGTTCCTAGCTCTGTTGCATCTGATCCTGCTGTCCTGTGTCCTTTGTCTTCTGTATTTCCTCAACTCCCGCCTGCTGGCCATTTTTACTTCCTGACACTGTCTATTAAACCATGGGTTATTATATTCCCTCTTACTTTTTCCCTTTACTGTTGGTATAAATCTCTCTTCGGCCTCCTGGCATTTCTGTATGACTAGGTCCATCATATCTTGAACTGTTTTTCCTCTAATTTCTTCCTCCCACTGCACTTCTCCCAGATAGTCCCTTATCCTCCTGTAGTCCCTTTCCTGTAGTCAACTCTCCTTTCCCAGACCTCTTGTTGTGTGTGTACCTAGGCCTTGTTGTGTGTGTTCGATCCCCTGCCTTGGCCGGGGATCGAACCTTGGCTCTTAGGACTACGACCCTACAGCACTGTCCACTCAGCCGCGAGACCCCTAAGAAATATGTGTGTGTGTGTGTGTGTGTGTGTGTGTGTGTGTGTGTGTGTGTGTGTGTGTGTGTGTGTGTGTGTGTGTGTGTGTGTGTGTGTGTGTGTGTGTGGAACGGTATTATAAGAAAAATTATATTTGTCTTCCATAGTTTATATAAAGGAGATGTTTCAGAGTGAGAGCTCCTTCATCATATAACACATTGAAAGATTAACTAAAAACGCTAATATAGTGTTCAAAAATTATATAAATCAAAAACCATAAAAATGAATATAATATTATATAACTAAATTATATACAATGTAAAAAGCCAAAAATATACTAGAAAACAAAACATGGAAAGCATTAACAATATTATTCAAGTACACACGAAAATCACAGTCATTCACTCAAGGGGAGACTGGCAGACCTCAGTCATTCACTCAAGGGGAGACCTGGCAGACCTGAGTCATTCACTCGAGGGGAGACCTGGCAGACCTCAGTCATTCACTCAAGGGGAGACCTGGCAGACCTCAGTCATTCACTCAAGGGGAGACTGGCAGACCTCAGTCATTCACTCAGGGGAGACCTGGCAGACCTCAGTCATTCACTCAGGGGAGACTGGCAGACCTGAGTCATTCACTCAAGGGAAGACCTGGCAGACCTGAGTCATTCACTCAAGGGGAGACCTGGCAGACCTCAGTCATTCACTCAAGGGGGAGACTGGCAGACCTCAGTCATTCACTCAAGGGGAGACCTGGCAGACCTCAGTCATTCACTCAAGGGGAGACCTGGCAGACCTCAGTCATTCACTCAAGGGGGAGACTGGCAGACCTCAGTCATTCACTCAAGGGGAGACCTGGCAGACCTCAGTCATTCACTCAAGGGGGAGACTGGCAGACCTCAGTCATTCACTCAAGGGAAGACCTGGCAGACCTCAGTCATTCACTCAAGGGAAGACCTGGCAGACCTCAGTCATTCACTCAAGGGGGAGACTGGCAGACCTCAGTCATTCACTCAAGGGGAGACCTGGCAGACCTCAGTCATTCACTCAAGGGAAGACCTGACAGACCTCAGTCATTCACTCAAGGGAAGACCTGGCAGACCTCAGTCATTCACTCAAGGGGAGACCTGGCAGACCTCAGTCATTCACTCAAGGGGAGACCTGGCAGACCTCAGTCATTCACTCAAGGGGAGACCTGGCAGACCTGAGTCATTCACTCAAGGGGAGACCTGGCAGACCTCAGTCATTCACTCAAGGGGAGACTGGCAGACCTCAGTCATTCACACAAGGGGAGACTGGCAGACCTCAGTCATTCACTCAAGGGGAGACTGGCAGACCTCAGTCATTCACACAAGGGGAGTCTGGCAGACCTCAGTCATTCACTCGAGGGGAGACTGGCAGACCTCAGTCATTCACTCAAGGGGAGACTGGCAGATCTCAGTCATTCACTCTAGCAGAGTTCAGAGAGTCACTCACCATGTTAGGTAACATCACCCCCCCCCCCAGCACGTGTTTAACATGTATAATACAACATATGGTGTAGGTCACTAGGGAACACTGGGTAGACTCGTGTGCTGAAGACTGCCAGAAATGTTCCGGCAGAGTGATGTACGTGTGGAGACGTCTGCAGCCGAGGCCGCCCTACCAAGACAACTTCTCAACTTTAAAATACACTTCAAAACCTCATCAGACAAAATGAGGGAACCCTTAACAAGCCGCGGGCTTCCTGCACCCTAAAGGACCACTGCTGAAGACGGCCGTCATCTCTTAGATACACGTTTCAAGGCGCGCGCGCGCACGCACACACACACACACACACACACACACACACACACACACACACACACACACACACACACACACACACCACACACACACACACACACACACACACACACACGTGTCTTAGTGGTCTCGCGGCTGAGTGGACAGCGCTCTGGGGTCGCAGTCGTAAGAGCACAGGTTCGATCCCCGGCCTAAGCAGAAACAAATGGGCAGAGTTTCTTTCACCCTGATGATCCTGTTCACCTTGCAGTAAATAGGTACCTGGGAGTTAGACAGCTACCATGGGCTGCTTCCTGGGGAGGTGTGTGTGTGTGTGTGTGTGTGTGTGTGTGAAAAGTTGATTGATTGACAGTTGAGAGGCGGGCCGAAAGAGCAGAGCTTAACCCCCGCAAGCACAACTAGGTGAATACACACACACACACACACACACACACACACACACACACACACACACACACACACACACACACACACACACACACACACACACACACACACACACACACACACACGCACAGATGGAGGGGCCAGACATATAACACGTGACAAAAAACATAATCTAGCACCAGCAATATAATAAGATAAGCATATAAATTATATTGAAAGGAGGTGATAATAATGACTGAAAACGGTGTACACCAGAACACAGGCAGATGACTTACTGTGCAGGGCAGGTAGGTGTGAGGGAGCTCCACACACCCGTCCCCAGGTGCCCGGGCGGTGTGAAGCCCAACCTGTTCCTCCTCCCCTGGCTCCTCTTATTCCCTCATCCCCTACCCTCCCTACTCTCCCATTCCTTGCCCTTCCTACTTCCCCATCTCCTGCCCTCCCTGCTCCCTCATCCCATGCCCTTCCTGCCCTCCCATCCCAGAACCTCCCAACCTTCCCATCTGAGATTTTCCTTAATCTTCCATCCCAGACGCTCTCTGCCTGCCTATGCAAGGGACACCAAGGGGTAACTGAGACTGGACGCAAGAGATTTGGCCTCAAAGTAATGTACTTAAACATAGATGGGACTGCAAACAAACCAGATGAACTTAGGGAAAGAATACAAGGATATATTATCTGGATATATACACCTGGATATAATAGCACTCATTGAAACGAAACTCTCAGGTATCATAAGAATGCTGTGTTTCTCCAGGACTACACAGCAATAAGGAAAGAAGGAAGGAAGAAAGTGGAGGAGGAGTGGCCCTACTGATATGAAAGGACTAGAGTTTCAATTGGATGGTTATCCCAGGCTACGAGGGATTCAGCGACTACATAACAGGCACCATGACGATGGGAGAACCAAGAATAGTAACAGTACTAATATATAACCCTCCACTAAATGACAAAAGACCCAGGCAAGAGTATGACAGAAACAACATGGCAGTTATTATTATAACTGTAGAGCAGCCTCTGTCGACTGTGTAAATCGGTCCCGTCTGCTTATCTTTAATCATAGAAAGATAGACTGGGAGAACAAAGAACCATATGGGGGGGGGGTGCAAAAGCATGTAGAGCTAAACTATTGGATGTGGTAACAAGAAACCTTTTTAAGCCAGCATGTCAGGGGACCCACAAGAATAAGAGGCAATGATGAACCAGCTAGATGGGACCTCGTATTAACATTGAGCGTTTCAGGCGTAAGGGAAATCAACTTCGAAGCCCAAAAGAGAATGAGTGATCACAATGTATTGATTTTTGAGTATCTGGTAGAAGTACGGATAACTTACTCAAGGAAGGGATCAGAAAACAAAAGGCTGTCATACCGAAAGGGAAACTATGAAGAGATGAGAAAATTCCTAATGGAATTTCATGGGTAACAGAGCTCAGAGAAAGGGCTGCACAAGAAATGATGGACTACATAACCAAGAAGTGTAAAAAGGCAGCAGACAAGGTTGTCCCAGTCCAAAAGGAAAAAAAAAAGCCAATGAAGCGCCCATAGTTTAATCAATGACTTAAGCTGTCAAAGCAACTAAGTTCAAGGGCATGGAGAAGCTACATAAATAACAGGACACCAGAGAGCAGAAGTTACCATAGCGCCAGGAATGAGTACCTCAGGGCGAGAAGTGAGGCACAAACACATTACGAAAATGACATAGCAAATAAAGTCCAGACCCAAATTGCTGAACAGCCACATCAGAAGGAAAACAACAGTGAAGGAACAGGTAATGAAACTGAGGATAAGGGGGAGACAGGCTCATTACAAATGACAAGGTTTGTGATGAACTCATTAAGAAATTCCAGAAGTTCGCAAACTAAGAGAGGGAAATGGAGGAAAGGATATTATTACATAGGATACTTTATCTTGTAGGCGATAACATGTCCACTAACCTCTATGGTGATATCAAAGACAAACGTACTGCGGACTGTCTCATAAAGTGTTTGTCTAATGTAGACGACAACTGTAGAGGTTTGTTGATCTACAAGGAGCATTTGATAAAGCTAAAGGGGAAGTAATCTTATACGAATTAGTCAATCTGGGAATATCAGCGAGATTGTTACATAGGATAAGATTATATCTACAAGGGAGAAAAGGTCAGGTGTATTACCAGGGATACATGTCTGAGGATAGGAAGTTTGAGTTAGGTGCCCCACAAGGGGGCGTTTAAGTCCCACATTATTCAATGTATTAATGAAGAGATTAGCATCAGAGATGTATCCTCCAGGGGTCACGATGATCATATATGCTGATGACATTCTTATACAAGGCACTTCTGGCAACATGATTCAACTGCTCATACTTGGTACACCCTGTCACAAGTTTGGCTTAGTTATAAATGTTGACAAAGCCAAATATAAGTATAGGAAACGAAGAAATATAACGCTGTAAATGGTGTGGAAGTGAGCCGTGTTCAGAAGTACAAGTGTCTGGGCATGTATGTTGGCTGCACATGCCAGAGTAAATATGCTGAAATAAATCATATCAGCACCTTGTGTAAAGCCCGTCTGCATCCTCTAAAGGCGCTAGCATTTTCTGGTGCAGGTGTTGGGTGCCCATCTTGCGGGTGTTATTCATAATCACTGTTCGGTTCCTGATAGACTGCGCAGCGCCCGTTGTCTTGCACAGGTCAAGGTAGAATTACAAACTACAGCTGACACAGAACGAGACTATAAGGGTTATTCTTGGATGTCAAAGAAATGCAATGAGTGAAATAATGAGAATGGAATTAAACTTACAGTGTGTGTGTGTGTGTGTGTATGACAGAGTCTGTTACATTAACACTAGAGTATCTATTTGCGTCGTGAGGAGAGGAGGAGGAGAGGAAGGGATAAGCTCTTTCACAGCGATCAGACCTGCCTGAGTGACGTACACACGCCCAGGAAACGGAGAGACTTCCTACACAAGAGGATTAGCTAATGACCTCAGGGAATACAATATACTTGACTGCTGTAAACCCTCTCCACAGTGTAACAGGTTTGATCCCTGGAAAGTACAGAAAATAGAAGCGGAAATTGTGCCCCTCAAGGCAAAAGGATTCATCATGAACCGGGACAATTACGGTGTTTGAATGGAAACATTATATCTGGGTTACCAAGAGACAACAGTTTACATGTATATTGTGACGGGTCGGTAGTGGTGGCAGGGTGTGGTGGCAGGGCAGGGTGTGGTGGCAGGGGCAGGGTGTGGTGGCAGGGCAGGGTGTGGTGGCAGGGCTGGGTGTGGTGACAGGGCTGGGTGTGGTGTCCTAATAAGGTAATATACTGAATTTGGAACTGTGGACAGGAAAATTAAACTTGGACTTAGTAATTATACATCGTCCCCACAAGCTGAACTGCCAGCCATTGTGGCTAGGTTGAGGAAGTTCGTTATGACGACAAAGATGTTTTAGTATTTGTCAAGAGCCGAGGAGCACTTGATTCCTTAAAGAGTCCATATCCAATCCTCATGTCCACAGTTGAGGATTGTAAGAACATGATTAATGAGATACAGCTGAAAGGTCACAAAGTAATATTCATGAGGATTCCATCACATGTTGGAATATTGGTGAGTGAGGTGGCGGATGACCTGGCGAGACGCGCCTCATCAAAACCACACCTTAACATTCAATGTTTTAACAATGAGACAAATAAGCAAAATAATAAATATTGAGGTACAGACAGAAGTGGGGAGGAGAGGCATAATGTACGAGGAAGTCAAGCCATGCATCACGACATGTGAGTCAAAACACCAACAATTCACTTATGGTAAAGTGATAACTGCTGGCAGTGACTGTGTTCACGAGCGGCTCAGACTTGGGTACAAATATTACTGGCAATTTGGAACAGGTGTTAATGGTAATGACGCCAAGTGTAAACTATGTGGTATGTTAAGGTCTCACACCCTCACCCATTATGTTCTTGATTGGCCCTTGATTAATGTATATAGAAACACTGAGATAAGAACTGTTCCTGAACAAATAGCCTGGATGTGGCTATTTATATGTGAATGTGGTATAAACTCTCAATGTTATACAGCCAGCAGCGGGGTATACTTCTTGGTGTATAAGCTAAGGTGGACATATAAGGATGTGAGCAGACGTGCGGACACAATGACTGAAGGGACCCCATCACCCTCAACACAGCACATGTGTGTGTGTGTGTGTGTGTGTGTGTGTGTGTGTGTGTGTGTGTGTGTGTGTGTGTGTGTGTGTGTGTGTGTGTGTGTGTGTGTGTGTGTGTGTCCACGCCGCCTGCTCTGGCCCTGCCAACCTTACCCCCGTCTCTCTCTCACACACACACACACACACACACACACACCACACACACACACACACACACACACACACACACACACACACACACACACACACACACGCCATAGTGTATGCCACCACCACCATACTGTAAGGCTCGTTGACCTCCTGCTTCACGGGGAAGATGAATGCAACGTGATGTGCAGTGAATGTTAACTACGTCAACCCTGAACCAAATAGAAGCCCTCGCCAACGGGCGCTTTTGCTTTCCTCAAAGGTCGTGTGCTTCATCAAGTACAAGTTAAGCTCATTGCTTCCCCTGCCTGGCCAGGGCTGCTGCCTCCACCACCTGACTCTACCACCTGCACCACTCTCATCATTCTCTACTTAATCTATCAGAAAAAAAATCGACTCATTTCCATTATAAATTTATAATAATCATGCGAGATGATCGACCAAATCATCGTGTCTACCGATCCTTATTGTCTTCCAAGGAACACGGCTCCGTTTATCAGTGACAAAATCTGTTGGAGCACTTCGGGGATTCGACCCCTCGTGCTGGGTACTCCCAAGCCGCGCACCTGACCTTGTGTACCAGGAGCTGGAGGTGTGGTGGGGACCTCCATCACCTCCACCACAGTGCTGACGGGTTATATGTAACACCTGGACTCTCTTCACTAGGGAACCCACACCTCCAGTGGCTTCACTGGACACCCAGGTGTATACATTATAACATGTGGTGGTACACAGGTAAGGTTAGTCGCTTGGCAGTACCCAGGTCCAGGGGTCGAATCCTCACATTGCTCCAAATGATTTTCTCATTGCACTTTGTATTATGAAAGTAGAAAGTTATGAAACTGGGAATAATGATATCATTCCACTGGGTATTATGATATCATCAACCAGTATCACAAGCCTTAAAATGATGTCACCTCCCTTATACCTTATATTATTATAAAATGTGAACCTGCCTAAGGCCTGTTGGCCCATGAGAGGCAGTTGGTCTCCACTGACTACCCTACACCTTGCTGCCTCTAGTGCCTGGTGGCATGACATCAGGGCTCCACGACGTGCAAAAGTAAAGCATACGATTAATCCTGGGAAGACCCAGTGATACTTAATATACCAAGGAATTAAATCTTCAAAGCGTCGATGATCGTATCAATGAAATGTATTCAATAAAGTCCATCAATAGGCTAAGGCAAACCCCTCCCCCCCCTCCCACCCAAGCCTCCGCACGCTGCCTCTCTACACCTACTTTATTAAAGGTCAACATCACTCAAATTGGATTATTAAACCTGAAGTAAAACTCAAAATATCCGCCACAATCTGTATCCTTGGAAACACCAGTGGCACTCCCCTTAGTCTAGGAAATACCAGTGGCACTCCCCTTAGTCTAGGAAACACCAGTGGCACTCCCCTTAGTCTAGGAAACACCAGTGGCACTCCCCTTAGTCTAGGAAATACCAGTGGCACTCCCCTTAGTCTAGGAAATACCAGTGGCACTCCCCTTAGTCTAGGAAATACCAGTGGCACTCCCCTTAGTCTAGGAAATACCAGTGGCACTCCCCTTAGTCTAGGAAATACCAGTGGCACTCCCCTTAGTCTAGGAAATACCAGTGGCACTCCCCTTAGTCTAGGAAATACCAGTGGCACTCCACTTCAAAATGATACAAGGCTGTAACTGGAGTGCCTCAGGCCAGTTGGGGTCGGCCTCAGAGCGCCCCCCCCCCCCCACACCACCTGGGGAAGTATCAGTTCTTATTTTCATCAAGTTTGAAATCGAGGATCTGTTTTTGGGCAGAGTTTTTAAAAGTTTTCACGTCTTCGTAATATTTAATTTTCTAAGAGAGAGAGAGGGAAGGAGAAGGGGGGGGGGGGATGAAGAAGGAGAGGAGGATGTTGGAGAGAGGGAGAGGAAAGGGGAAGATGGGGAGGAGGGGAGAGAAGAGAGGTGAAGGATGAAGGGTGAAAGTTTAAGGGGGATGTTGGGGTGAAAAGGTTGAGAGGAGAAGGGAATGTGGGAGAGGAGAGGTGAATAGGGCAAGAGAAGTGAGAGAGGTGATACAAGGGAAGAGGGTACAAAAGGAAGGAGAGAGGTGGAGAGGGAGAGATGGGAGCATAGGATGAGAGGCGGAATGTTCCATAGAGAGAGGATGTTAAGAGAGGGAAGGGGAGAGAAAGAAAGAGATGATGGGAGACAGGGGAGAGTAGAGTGGGGTGGTAAGGGTAGAGAGAGGGGGAGAGAGAGAGAGAGAGAGAGAGAGAGAGAGAGAGATAGGCCTGGACACAGCCAGAGACCACATCTGGCTCCTCATGTTAGTGCATAACCAACCACCCTCCGCAGAAACATTATGCTCACCACGACAGCTTACTAACCCGCCAGTAAAGTATACTCTACTTGTGTGCTCAACATCATTCATAACCAAGGTAAACTGAGTGAGTATTCACCGAGAAGCGGAGTGCATGTACTCCTCGGTGTGTCTATCCCTCGTCACTCTGACCTGCTGAGATATTGGGCTTTGGCCTTAAGAAACAATGAGTTACTTGATATCGTTTGAATTATTACGATAAAGTTGTAGCTCTTATTGTCTCTGGTAGAAATTGTTGAGTTAGCGTGTCTTATATTTGATCCACAAGTACCTGAAAGATTTACTTGACAATGACAAATGTATCTTGGCTAAGTTGTTTGTTGTTTCATTAGGATTGTAACTATTGGCAAGTTAACGCAATTTAACTTCAAGTTGAAGCAATGTAACTTCAAGTAAAGCAATTTAACTTCAAGTTGAAGCAATTTAGCTTCATCTTGAATCAATTTAATTTAAGAATGTTTCTGAATATCAGAATAATTTGATTTCCATTTCATGCAATAATGTTTCCAATGTAATATAGTATTGGTTAATAACACTGTCAAGACCACAGTTTAATTGATCTACAGAGACGGGTGAGAAGCTGTAATGTAGAGTGAGACAAAGATGGCGGTGTTGGCAGAGTAGTGAGCCAGGCCAGGACACGGATTCACAAAGCAGTTACGCAAGTACTTACGAACTTGTACATCTTTCCTCAATCTTTGACGGCTTTGTTTACATTTGTTAAACAGCTTACAAGTATGAAAACTTGCCAATCAACTGTTGTTATTGTTATAAACAGCCTCCTGGTGCTTCGGAGCTCATTAACTGTTTAATAATTGTAAATAAAGCAGCCAAAGATTGAGAAAAGATGGACAGGTTCGTAAGTGCTTGCGTAACTGCTTCGTGAATCTGGCCCCTGGCCACTATGTACTATCCCACCACTCCCCCTCCCTCAATATCTCCCTCTTCTACCCACATACAACATTACATGTATACTGACACACTCATTGATTTATATTAATTTGTAGATATATCTCCTTTTAAGATTTTTTGGTTATCTTGAGGTTATCTTAAGATGCTTTCGGGGATTAGCGTCCCCGCAGCCCGGTCCTCGACCAGTCCTCCTTTTTATTACACATCCCCAGGAAGCAGCCCGTAGCAGCTGTCTAACTCCCAGGTACCTATTTACTGCTAGGTGAACAGATGCATCAGGGTGAAAGAAACTCTACCCATTTGTTTCCGCCTCCGCCGGGAATCGAACCCGGAACCTTAGGACTACGAATCCCGAGCGCTATCCCCTCAGCCGTCAGATCCCCAAACATACGTCAAATAATTCCAGTCGGGCGAGAGGATTTCAATCTTAAACCAAACTAACAACTTTCTTAATGATTGTGAAAACGTTTGAATCTTGTCAAGAAATTTCGTAAATACGCTTTAGTTTAGCGCGCGTAAGTATACCGTGTAAGTATATAAGTATACCTTGTAAGTATATATGTAAGTATACCTTGTAAGTATATATGTAAGTATACCTTGTAAGTATATATGTAAGTATACCTTGTAAGTATATATGTAAGTATACCTTGTAAGTATATATGTAAGTATACCTTGTAAGTATATATGTAAGTATACCTTGTAAGTATATATGTAAGTATACCTTGTAAGTATATATATGTAAGTATACCTTGTAAGTATATATGTAAGTATACCTTGTAAGTATATATGTAAGTATACCTTGTAAGTATATATGTAAGTATATCTCTGACCTATTAACACCTTCCATGTCCCAAGCAAACATTTACACAAATTTGCGTTTGTTAAGATAATTTAATGGCAGGTAAGTTAAAGTAATATTTATATACATTTAACACCTTGAGAATGTTGGTACGTTGGCCGCTTGTTTCACCAGAAACATGATGCTTTGGTCGGGAGTGTCGGAGCAGTCCGCGCTCTTGGCTTGGGTTCCACTTGAAGGCTGTCTTCCTTGTTACTGCTACAACTGGCATAGGTACCTTTACTGCTAGCACTAGGGGGACTTATCTTTACTGCTAGCACTAGGGGGACTTATCTTTACTGCTAGCACTAGGGGACTTATCTTTACTGCTAGCACTAGGGGACTTATCTTTACTGCTAGCACTAGGGGGACTTATCTTTACTGCTAGCACTAGGGGGACTTATCTTTACTGCTAGCACTAGGGGGACTTATCTTTACTGCTAGCACTAGGGGGACTTATCTTTACTGCTAGCACTAGGGGACTTATCTTTACTGCTAGCACTAGGGGACTTATCTTTACTGCTAGCACTAGGGGGACTTATCTTTACTGCTAGCACTAGGGGGACTTATCTTTACTGCTAGCACTAGGGGGACTTATCTTTACTGCTAGCACTAGGTGGACTTATCTTTACTGCTAGCACTAGGTGGACTTATCTTTACTGCTAGCACTAGGGGGACTTATCTTTACTGCTAGCACTAGGGGGACTTATCTTTACTGCTAGCACTAGGTGGACTTATCTTTACTGCTAGCACTAGGGGGACTTATCTTTAATGCTAGCACTAGGGGGACTTATCTTTACTGCTAGCACTAGGGGGACTTATCTTTACTGCTAGCACTAGGTGGACTTATCTTTACTGCTAGCACTAGGGGGACTTATCTTTAATGCTAGCACTAGGGGGACTTATCTTTAATGCTAGCACTAGGGGGACTTATCTTTACTGCTAGCACTAGGGGGACTTATCTTTACTGCTAGCACTAGGGGGACTTATCTTTACTGCTAGCACTAGGGTACTTATCTTTACTGCTAGCACTAGGTGGACTTATCTTTACTGCTAGCACTAGGGGGACTTATCTTTAATGCTAGCACTAGGGGGACTTATCTTTACTACTAGAACAAGGATAATTATCTTTACTACTAGAACAAGGATAATTATCTTTACTCCTAGAACAAGGATAATTATCTTTACTACTAGAACAAGGATAATTATCTTTACTCCTACCTCTAGAATCATTCACCTTCCCCCTATTGCTCGCTTCATAATCCTATTATTATTTTGTTTTGTAATTCGAGCTGATATTAAGAACGTCTCGGGAGCCACAGTTTGTTAACTGACCTACCGCCTTGCTGCAATTGCTTGCTGCAATCAAAATTGCAATTGATTTTCCACTCAACACCTGGACCAGGATGCATTTCCGTAACCAATATGAAAGGTGTTACCCATACATCTTTCCTAATAGCGGCTTTATTTACAATTACTAAGCATTTTACCAGTCCCGAAACTTTAGAATCCAAGGTTATAATTTTTGTAAACAACATCGTGGTGCTTCGTAGTATTATCATTAATAAATATAAACAAAGCCGCCATGATTATGGAAAAATGTAAATGTTTCTGAAGTGATTGTGTAAATGCTTGACGAATTATGGCTATGGGTCACTTGTTGGTCAGAGGAGGAGGAGGAGGCCGGCGTCGGGGCTCTCTCTCTCTCCTTACGTGGGGATGGTGGGTTCCTTGCACCGTGTTTACCCGCGCTAAACAGTCATGTCTCGCGGTGCACGCCAAGCAACATGAGTGCCTGTCACAGTCATGTCTCGCGGTGCACGCCAAGCAACATGAGTGCCTGTCACAGTCATGTCTCGCGGTGCACGCCAAGCAACATGAGTGCCTGTCACACCTCATATCTCACCTTGCTAATGCATGTGCAAGTTATAATATTCATCAAAATCCTTTCTCCACAACGTGGAGGAAGGACATTGGTATATCACTCCTTAGTACCCCCACCAAGATGGCCCATAGGATAGTGGTCACCTCTGGCCCACATAAGAGTAGTGACCTCTGGCCCCACATAAGAGTAGTGACCTCTGGCCCCACATAAGAGTAGTGACCTCTGGCCCACATAAGAGTAGTGACCTCTGGCCCACATAAGAGTAGTGACCTCTGGCCCCACATAAGAGTAGTGACCTCTGGCCCCACATAAGAGTAGTGACCTCTGGCCCCACATAAGAGTAGTGACCTCTGGCCCACATAAGAGTAATGACCTCTGGCCCCACATAAGAGTAGTGACCTCTGGCCCACATAAGAGTAGTGACCTCTGGCCCACATAAGAGTAGTGACCTCTGGCCCACATAAGAGTAGTGACCTCTGGCCCCACATAAGAGTAGTGACCTCTGGCCCCACATAAGAGTAGTGACCTCTGGCCCACATAAGAGTAGTGACCTCTGGCCCCACATAAGAGTAGTGACCTCTGGCCCACATAAGAGTAATGACCTCTGGCCCCACATAAGAGTAGTGACCTCTGGCCCACATAAGAGTAGTGACCTCTGGCCCACATAAGAGTAGTGACCTCTGGCCCACATAAGAGTAGTGACCTCTGGCCCCACATAAGAGTAGTGACCTCTGGCCCACATAAGAGTAGTGACCTCTGGCCCACATAAGAGTAGTGACCTCTGGCCCACATAAGAGTAGTGACCTCTGGCCCCACATAAGAGTAGTGACCTCTGGCCCCACATAAGAGTAGTGACCTCTGGCCCCACATAAGAGTAGTGACCTCTGGCCCCACATAAGAGTAGTGACCTCTGGCCCCACATAAGAGTAGTGACCTCTGGCCCCACATAAGAGTAGTGACCTCTGGCCCACATAAGAGTAGTGACCTCTGGCCCACATAAGAGTAGTGACCTCTGGCCCACATAAGAGTAGTGACCTCTGGCCCCACATAAGAGTAGTGACCTCTGGCCCACATAAGAGTAGTGACCTCTGGCCCACATAAGAGTAGTGACCTCTGGCCCACATAAGAGTAGTGACCTCTGGCCCCACATAAGAGTAGTGACCTCTGGCCCCACATAAGAGTAGTGACCTCTGGCCCCACATAAGAGTAGTGACCTCTGGCCCCACATAAGAGTAGTGACCTCTGGCCCCACATAAGAGTAGTGACCTCTGGCCCCACATAAGAGTAGTGACCTCTGGCCCCACATAAGAGTAGTGACCTCTGGCCCCACATAAGAGTAGTGACCTCTGGCCCCACATAAGAGTAGTGACCTCTGGCCCCACATAAGAGTAGTGACCTCTGGCCCACATAAGAGTAGTGACCTCTGGCCCACATAAGAGTAGTGACCTCTGGCCCACATAAGAGTAGTGACCTCTGGCCCCACATAAGAGTAGTGACCTCTGGCCCACATAAGAGTAGTGACCTCTGGCCCCACATAAGAGTAGTGACCTCTGGCCCCACATAAGAGTAGTAACCTGTGTGGAAGCTACTCCCAGAAGCACCACACACGGGCTAAGAGCGGCTCAGTAACCACACACAAAAGACTATGCAAATACCTGAGCGAATGTCACTAAGTTGCCTTAAGTTGGAAAGTTACTTCAAAGTGCAGTGGAGAAAGTGAGGATGATCGCACAACTTATACAAGACTCATTTCAACATGTATTACTGGGCACAGCCCATTCGAGCCTTCTGTAGGATTTTCACATACAGATTTCACATACACATTATGTGTGTTTAATTTACATATGTATCGATATATATATGAGTAACGTTATGTAAGTTTCTGTCTTGTTTTGTAGACCATCATCTGGCTTGGTGCATGTGGTCTTCAAGCTTTACCTCACTTGATATATTGTCCGTTGTGGTGGATAACACTGGTGGATAACATTGGTGGATAACATTGTGGTGGATAACATTGTGGTGGATAACACTGTGGTGGATAACACTGTGGTGGATAACATTGTGGTGGATAACATTGTGGTGGATAACATTGTGGTGGATAACACTGGTGGATAACACTGGTGGATAACATTGTGGTGGATAACACTGGTGGATAACACTGTGGTGGATAACACTGTGGTGGATAACATTGTGGTGGATAACATTGTGGTGGATAACACTGGTGGATAACACTGGTGGATAACATTGTGGTGGATAACATTGTGGTGGATAACATTGTGGTGGATAACATTGTGGTGGATAACACTGGTGGATAACACTGGTGGATAACATTGTGGTGGATAACACTGTGGTGGATAACACTGTGGTGGATAACATTGTGGTGGATAACACTGGTGGATAACACTGGTGGATAACATTGTGGTGGATAACATTGTGGTGGATAACACTGGTGGATAACACTGGTGGATAACATTGTGGTGGATAACATTGTGGTGGATAACACTGGTGGATAACATTGTGGTGGATAACACTGGTGGATAACACTGTGTTGGATAACATGTGGTGGATAACACTGGTGGATAACACTGTGGTGGATAACACTGGTGGATAACACTGGTGGATAACATTGTGGTGGATAACACTGGTGATAACACTGTGGTGGATAACACTGTGGTGGATAACATTGTGGGGGATAACACTAGTGGATAACACTGGTGGATAACACTTGTGATGGATAACCATTGTGGCGGATAACATTGTGGCTGGATAACACTGGTGGATAACCATTGTGGTGGATACACACGTGGTGGATAACATTGTGGTGGATAACATTGTGGTGGATAACATGGATACATGTGGGTACTTGTGGGATACACTGATAAATGTGGTGGTATAACCGGTGGTGGATAACATTGTGGTGGATAACACTGTGAAACTGGTGGATAACATTGTGGTGGATAACAGTGGTGTGATTAACATTGTGGTGGATAACACTGGTGGATAAGGACTACTAGTGTTGGATAACCTGTGGTGGATAACACTGTGGTGGATAACATTGTAGTGGATACATGTGGATAATGGTGGATAACACTTGTGGTGGATAACATCTGTGGTGGAGAACATGTGGTGGATAAACGGTGGATAACACTGTGTTGGATAACATTGTGGTGGATAACATTGGTGGATAACATTTGTGGTGGATAACATTGCGAAACATGTGGTGGATAACACTGTGTGTGGATATAACATTGTGGTGGATAACACTGGTGGATAAACACTGTGTGGATAACACTGGTGGATAACACTGGTGGATAACATTGTTGGTGGATAACATGTGTGGGATAACATTGTGGTGGATAACACGGGTGAATGGTGGATAACACTGGTGGATAACACTTTGTTGGATAACACGTGATACATTGTGGTGATAACATTGCGGTGACTTGGTTGGATAACACTGGTGGATAACATTGTGGTGGATAAACTGGTGGATAACACTGGTGGATAACATTGTGGTGGATAACACTGGTGGATAACATTGTGGTGGATAACATTGTGGTGGATAACATCGGTGGATAACATTGCTGGTGGATAACACTGTGGTGGATAACATCTGTGGTGGATAACACTGGTAGGATAACACTCGTGGGATAACATTGGGTGGATAACACTTGTGTGGATAACATGTGGGGATAACACTGCGGTGGTAACACCTGGGTGGATAACATTGTGGTGGATACACCGTGGTGGATAACATCTGGGTGGATAACACTGGTGGATAACTACTGGTGGATAACACTGGTGGATAACACTGTGGTGG
>WNGS01158950.1:21186-42208 GCA_020271785.1 Procambarus virginalis
CCGGTGGCAGAGAGCTTGAGCGAGGCCGGGGGTAGAGCTTGAGCGAGGCCGGTGGCAGAGAGCTCGAGCGAGGCCGGGGTAGGAGCTTGAGCGAGGCCGGTGGCAGAGAGCTCGAGCGAGGCCGGGTAGGAGCTTGAGCGAGGCCGGTGGCAGAGAGCTCGAGCGAGGCCGGGGGTAGAGAGCTTGAGCGAGGCTGGGGGTAGAGAGCTTGAGCGAGGCCGGGGGTAGGTGCTTGAGCGAGGCTGGGGTAGAGAGCTCGAGCGAGGCTGGGGGTAGGAGCTTGAGCGAGGCTGGGGGTAGAGAGCTCGAGCGAGGCCGGTGGCAGAGAGCTCGAGCGAGGCCGGGGGTAGGAGCTTGAGCGAGGCTGGGGGTAGAGAGCTTGAGCGAGGCTGGGGGTAGAGAGCTTGAGCGAGGCTGGGGGTAGAGAGCTCGAGCGAGGCCGGTGGCAGAGAGCTCGAGCGAGGCCGGGGTAGAGCTTGAGCGAGGCTGGGGGTAGGAGCTTGAGCGAGGCCGATGGCAGAGAGCTCGAGCGAGGCCGGGGGTAGGAGCTTGAGCGAGGCTGGGGTAGGAGCTTGAGCGAGGCTGGGGGTAGAGAGCTTGAGCGATCCATCTCTTGTCTTCAGTCCTCGGCCTAGGTGGTTCAAGGAGTTGGGTCCTTGTCTTCCCTCCCCGTTTTGCCTGTACGGTGTGCAGAATTTTTTCTGGGTATCCTCTATCTCTGAACATGTCTCACAGGTGCAGGCGATGAGTAGCAAATACGTGGCTGAGGTATGTTGACCATACCACACACAAGAAAGTGAAGGAACGACGACGTTTCGGTCCGTCCTAACCATTCTCGAGTCGATTGAGAGCCTGAGCGTGGGGGGGGGGGTCGACTTGAGAATGGTCAAGAAGGACCGAAACGTCGTCGTCCCTTCTCTTTCTAGTGTGTGTTCTGGTCAACATGTCCCACAGGTTTTTTAGCTGGGGGATCCAGGATTTCTTATGTGCTATTATCCTTCTTAAGCGTAGGGCAAGCGAGTATGATAGAGATTGCATGTGTGCTCGAGAGTGACTCGAGTCAAACCTTAGGTAGGTATGTAGATTTGTTGGTTGTAATATGCCTTCGTCTGAAGGCACCTACTGGCCAGATCTATGTAGACCGTAGTATCCAGAAAATTATTGCTAGTTCGTCGTGTTCTAGCATAAACTTCAAATTGGTGTGAAGTGTATTCGCCCATGTGAAGAAAGCTTCTAGGGTCTCGTCTCCCTACGTCATTATCCCAAAGATATCAATATATCTGTGGTAGATAAATGGAGCATCTTGTCTATGGGTTCTTAGTTTCTGAAAGGCAACATGCATGAGATTTCAACCATGGCTACGCTACTGGATGCACCAATTACTGTACCTTTAATCTGTATATACTCTCGGCCTTCACTGGAGGAGCGTGTCCCTCATGACATGAAGGATCGCTTCCTTTACCAATTCCCCCCACCCCCCTGGGTGGCCTCCATAGTCCTGCTTCCTTCAGTTCTGTGGTTATCTTGTGTTTGTTCGAGTTGAATAACGCTACTACTATCCTCGCTACTTCCCTCTGTGGTGTGCTTGGTAGAGAGATATCACATACATCGAGAACAGCCGAGTGCCTTCCGGCATCGGGGTCCTAATTTCCTGTATCTTATTTAAGAAGTCCGTTGTGTCTTTCAGTCTTTCCGGGAGGAGGCGGAGCAGGAGGTTCAGGAGTGCTGTGTGCAGATCCAGTCTACTGGTTTCGTAGGTGCCTGGCAGCCACTCAGAACCGGTCTGACCTGCCATGTTCTGGTGTCGGTGTTGAGGGGTTTATGTAACTTTGGAGGAGATGCAAATAGGAGATCACTGACTTAAGGGTTATGTAAAAGTCTCTTGATCTGGCTTGTATGGAGCCTCCTCTCTTACCCTCGTAAAAGTTCTCAAACTGTTGAGCACTATCCGCCGAACTCGAGTTTGAGCATTCCTCAGTGCAACTCCCTGGTTTATAATGTTGTGGTACGAGATTCCATCTGCTAGATGGCGTTCAATTTCACGGATGTACTTCTCTTTATTGCACAGTATTACTGCTCTTCCTTTGCCCGCTGGTTTGATGACGATATCCGTCCACAGCTTGAATTCCATTAAGGCTAAGGCTTCTCTCTCCTCTTTCGATAGGTTACAGATGTTCCTGGTGTCCGTACCCCTTTCGAGGTCCGTTTTCATCTGCTTTATGACTTCCCTTAACCCCCACCAGGTTGTAGGCTGATTGTTGTTCCAGTCTCCTTGGGCAGGTATCTGTGAGAGAGAGAGAGAGAGATTTAAGTTTTTGGTGCTTGTTGTTACTTACCTTGCGTTTACCGGAGTTTGCTCCAAACCTGGTTGATATGATTCTCCAGGTTTGTTCCGAGGTCCCCTATTGCCTCTTGTCGTATGTTCCTGGCTGGCGGGCCTACTACAAATGTAGGTCTCTACTCAAGCAGGGTCTGTTCGTTTTCTGTGAGAGATACCTTGGAGACGACCGTCTGTCTTAGTCGTCCCTCATTCTGTCTGGTATTCAATTGCGACCAATCCTTCTCTGCCCTCCATCTTGCCATTCTCTGTTGTTGTCGGGGTTGTCTCCCTGCCTGCTGTTGTTGTTGTTCCTCAGGTCCCCGTCACGTCTTGTTGTGGTCCGTCTGGATCCACCCCGTTCCTGTTCTGAAAAAAAATGTCATTGTTCCCTCCCCTATTTATCATTACCTGTATTGGAGTTTACTCACGTATCCTCGCTCCTCTTCTTCACTCCCTGGTTATCTCAGACGTGCGCCGATCCTCCACTAGACCCTTCTTTCGCAGTACTCTTAGGGTGTTCTTGTCCCTTTGAGAGTACGAGAGGTGACATCCTGGGGGGCGTCCACCGGTGACAATCTTCCCTGGCCTCTGTTGTTCCACGAGAGCTACTCTTCCCTGGCCCCTGTTGTTCCACGAGAGCTACTCTTCCCTGGCCCCTGTTGATCCACGAGAGCTACTCTTCCCTGGCCCCTGTTGTTCCACGAGAGCTACTCTTCCCTGGTCCCTGTTGATCCACGAGAGCTACTCTTCCCTGGCCCCTGTTGTTCCACGAGAGCTTCTCTTCTCTTGTTCCTGTTGATCCACGAGATCTAGTCTTACCTGTCCTCTGTTGCTCCACGAGAGCTACTCTTCCCTGGCCCCTGTTGATCCACGAGAGCTACTCTTCCCTGGCCCCTGTTGATCCACGAGAGCCACTCTTCCCTGGCCCCTGTTGATCCACAAGAGCTACTCTTCCCTGGCCCCTGTTGATTCACGAGAGCTACTCTTCCCTGGCCCCTGTTGATCCACGAGAGCCACTCTTCCCTGGCCCCTGTTGTTCCACGAGAGCTACTCTTCCCTGGCCCCTGTTGATCCACGAGAGCTACTCTTCCCTGGCCCCTGTTGATCCACGAGAGCCACTCTTCCCTGGCCCCTGTTGTTCCACGAGAGCTACTCTTCCCTGGCCCCTGTTGATCCACGAGAGCCACTCTTCCCTGGCCCCTGTTGATCCACAAGTGCTACTCTTCCCTGGCCCCTGTTGATCCACGAGAGCTACTCTTCCCTGGCCCCTGTTGATCCACGAGAGCTACTCTTCCCTGGCCCCTGTTGATCCACGAGAGCTACTCTTCCCTGGCCCCTGTTGTTCCACGAGAGCTACTCTTCCCTGGCCCCTGTTGATCCACGAGAGCCACTCTTCCCTGGCCCCTGTTGTTCCACGAGAGCTACTCTTCCCTGGCCCCTGTTGTTCCACGAGAGCTACTCTTCCCTGGTCCCTGTTGTTCCACGAGAGCTACTTTTTCCTGGCCCAATAGAACTTGAAGCTTAATATCAAAATAAGGCTAACAAGCAATTAAACGTAGTTCGAGCAGATAAACCCACAAACACCTTGACAAGAGGATAAATGAAAAAATTAAATAAAAGACAGGCCAGAAATCCAATACATTCTTGTTCATTTGAGAGATTAAAACAATTTAATTGGAGGAATTAATTAAGTGAAAAACAATGTAGTAAATATGTTATAGAAATAACTATTTGTTGAATCATCTTGTATTAAAAGGTGTATTTTCAAATATAAATTTGAATCCTAGTTTAGGTAAATTTTGGGTAGCTTCATAACTGGTAAGATATCTGTACCTATATATTAGTATACTAGCTGTACCCGGCTAAGCGTTGCTGTGGCTCAGCAACACATGTGCGTTGCTGAACCACAACAATCTTCCCCCGTCTCCTAATCCTCCCCGCCATTCACCCTGCCCCATCTCCTCGTCCTCCCCACCATTCCCCTCTCCTCGTCCTCCCCACCATTCCCCTCTCCTCGTTTCCCCACCATTCCCCTCTCCCATCCCCGCTTCCTCCCCAACATTCCCCACTCCCTCGTTCTGTGCATTCCCTAACGATCTGATGTTCCCATCAGAAAATTGGTAACATCAAATGATCTGATGTTCCCGTCACTGAAATATAAGAAAAACAGTTAAAGAACTACATGAAAAAAAAATGAAAAAATACAAAAATAAACTATACTCAGGAAATGAACTGTATGGTAAACAACACAGCTCAATTCCAATGCAATATCACACAAAAAAATTAAATCAAAATGAAAATCAATTGAAATCTATACAAATTCTATTTGTCAACGCAATCAGGAACATTGAAATGGAATCGTAACAAATTTAGTATAGTGTGTGTTACCCTTACATGCAACAGATGATGCAGTTTCTTAAAAAATGAATGATTTATCTGTCACAGGTGTGGCATCTATACTTGTACTTATGAAAAAAATCGAAATTTATGAAAATATAATTTATCAATGCAATAGGATATATTGAAATGGAATTGTAACATATTTAGTTTAGCGAGAGTTGCTATTATGTGCAACAGATGTCGCTGTTTTTTAAAAAAATAGCATGGTTTTTATCTGTCACAGGGGTGGCATCTATATAGTCGGTATATAAAAAGACGCATGTATTTGAATGGAACGTTGTGTCAAAATTTCAAAGCACTTGATTAAGAATTTTTTGAGATTACAGCGTGTGTTGCTCTTACGTACAACAGATAGTGCTGTTATAAAAAAAAATAAATGTTTTTTCCTGTTATACTTGAGGCATGTATATAGTAGGTATATAAAAACACGCGCCTATTCGAATGCAATGTTGTGTCAAAATTTCAAAGCAATCGGTAAAGAGGTTTCGAAGATTTCCCTCCCATGAAAAACACAGTTTTTCTAAAAAAAAAACATGTTTTTTTTTCGTCACAGACGTGACATCTATATAATATGTATATATAAATCCACTCGGATGCGAATGGAACATTGTGGGAAAATTTCAAAACAATCTGTGAAGAACTTTCAGAGATTAGCGATTTTGAACAAACGAACATTTCCATTTTTATTTATATAGATATGCCTGCCTCTTCGAGGTTGATGGCGAGAACCGGTGGGGTGCTAGCGTCACCCAATTTTTAACGGTAATTCCCGTTCGGTAATTAGTAATTAATTCGGTGAGAGAACTTGATAAACACTTTCGAAGGATACTTGATCAACCAGACTGTGATTCATACGTCAGGCTGCGAGCAGCCGCATCCAACAGCCTAGTTGGCCAGTCCAGCATGAGAAGGCCTAGTCGAGGACTGGGCCGCAGGAGATATTGAGCCCCGAAATCATTGTAAGTTATGTACGTTCTGAGCATGGTTAGGATAGCATAGAGGAAGAGTGTAGTATGATACAGCGTCATATCTAACCCCATGTCTAATCACTCTATAGCAATCTCGATCGAATAAGTTTTTTTTTTTTTAATTCAGATGTTGAGTCACATGACTGAAAATATGATGACAAACCACCCATCTGAAGATGAAGAAACGACAACGATTCGTTTCATCCTGGATCATTATCAAGCCGTATGAAAGAAGAGATTGATTGATTGATTAAGGTTAAGCCATCCAAGAGGTGGCACGAGCATGAATAGCCCGTGAAAGAGAGGAGAGGAAGGTACAGGCAAATATAAGGTAAGAGTGAGGTGAGGAGCAGTTGTTTGTGTTTTATATTCAGCTACTCGGAACAAAAAGTTCAAAGTAGCATGGGCTATGGCGAGCCCGTAAGTGAAGGCTCTTTGGAACCATTATCTGTATCAATAGCTGATACTGGGGATGGGGTCCGTGGACACGGCAATTAAATCCAAGACCCATATGGCTGGTCAGACTGGTGAATTGATGGGGTACACATGTTGCTCACAGTTGAGTGCCGCAGGAGTCAGCAGGGCTGTTGGCGAGGCTGGCCCACAGTCGGCTGGTCTAGGGGAAGATGGCAGAGTGTTACAAGAGATTGGTTTACTTATCCCAGTTCCCCGAAGATGGTAGTCTGGTCGGATTTCCTTCTTCATGGTGTTGGAGTCGCAGAGGTGGTCGAGGCGTTCTTAAGGGACGACATGCAAAGGATTCGTACTGTTTCCCTGCACTTGTATTCCCTGTAGTCGTTGTGAATTATGGAGTTGTACTGTCTGTCCTCCTTGGAAAGTATGCGGCCACGTTGGATATACCCAGAGGAGGCAGCATGGGAGCCTGTCAGTATGGTTGGTGCCGGTGTGTGATCTGGAGGGGGAGATGGTATCCAGGCGGCCACATGAGGGGTAGGAGAGCTGGTGACATCGACTGAAGCATGGGAGTTGGCCGAATCATCGTGGTGGGCTTCTATGCGTTCGTGTTCGCAGTCGGTCGAGTCTTCGGAGTCGGCTTCGTCGTCCTGGTCAACTATCCTTGGGGCTGCCTTCCCTGTCAGTGGGACTAGCACGAGAACTGCAGAGTCACTGTGGTCGGACGGTGAGGGCTCCCTTGGGGTCAGTTCAGGGAGTCCCAGGAAAGAGGGTCTGGTGGCAGTTGTAGATGCTGGAAGAAGGTCATCGGGGTACAGCAGCTGTTGGAAGCCCATTTGCGACGAGCAGCCTGTTGTTGACGTGGATGTAGCGGGTAATGTTGTTGGCCACCATTTTGTTGGCGAGGTGAAGGAGAACGGGTAAAAGGGTGATGTTGGTGGAGGCTGCAGACTAGGCCGGTGGTGGTGAGGCCAGAGGTGGTGCGGTCAGCTGGGTGCGGCATCCCTTGGGTCAGGCAGTGGTGAGGGAGTCACGTGTGTGTTCCCTGGTAAGATAGGGAATTCCAACAGGAATGGGTTTGCTGGTCGAGGTATGGTGGTGGAGGAAGCGGTAGGTGTCGTCTTTTGGATTTCCTCCTGCCAGTGGAGACAGTCATGTGAGACCACAGAGTGTGGGCCATTGCAGAGCAGGCAGCGTCGGTGGAAGAATATGCAGTCCGTGTAGCGGTGCTCCTGGGCGCAGATGCTGCATCACTATGATCGCTCGGTGCACTTTCTGGTGTAGTGGGAGTACTGGGAGCACTTGAAGCACTGCCTTGAAGCATTCCTTGGTCACTTGGGTAGGTGGTATAGTGATTCCTGTGCAATTTAGTCCGTGGCGTTGGTCGCTGCGAGGGCTGTGGTGAACGTTACCTTCAGTAATGGTCAGCAGTTGACTTTGGCATTGGAGATGGGCTTGACCGCTATTGCTGTCAGTATCAGGTTCTGGGCTTCTAACTCGAACACTCAACTGCACCTGTCAGCTCCGCCGTCCCTCCACTTTTATCTGCTGTCCCTGAGCTCTCTGCAACCCTCAAATGATGTAGCTTTCCCAGAAGGCAGCTAAGTATTCAGTGACCCAAATGTGATTGAAACAATCTTCACTAATAATCCTCAAAATCTCATTTCGACCTCACTAGTGTTGCTCCCTGGAGGAAGCTGCACCCGACGTTCTCTGCTGCCTCATCAACGAGTCTTCCCTATTGTGCCTGCCTACATTTATCCTGCTACCATGAGTAACAGATCCAAGTCCGGTAAGGCCACTAAGGCAGATAGCACACCAATCAGGAATAAATCAACTAGCCAAGCTAGCAACAAGGTTAGTTCAGCTGTCCCTCCCTCGGGGGCTGCCGGGGGGGGGGGTACCGACTCTCCCCTTGTCAACAATAACAAACCATCCCAGCTGGGTGGTGTGTCGAGATCGTCAAGGGTCATGCAACAATTATGCAGCCGTATGGATCTGTAACGGTTCAATTGCTACGTAAAGTATGGTGACAATAAACACAAACACTAAGAGAATATATATATTTGGTCGAGTATACAGAAGTATGCAGGTGATACTTTGGCGAGCAATGGTGTGAGTTGAGCGCAATGAGAGCCAGTACAGTATCTCGCAAGTGTCTGTTCTAGACCACACTTGAATGTTATTTTTCGCTACTCTGCTGCATATATGCTCGGGCAACACCTCACCGTTCTCCAAACGTTGACAGGAATATTATGTGGAAGTTGGGAAAGGTTTGAGTTCCATAATTAGTACTAAGAAGAGCTTTGCTTCTCTCATTAGGCTAATGCGTTTGGAGCGAGTATATTATTGGGATAATCTACTCGCTACAGAACTCCCCCTCCCAGGGGATGAAAGGAAAAACACTTGATCAAGGAACCTAACTGGACAGTGAATTGTACGCCCTGCTCACATTGTATAACCCTCAAAGTTAACTTCCTCCTCTTTGCTGATGTCATCTAACTGGGGTCGTAGGGAGGGAGGTCACACACAATCATCCGTCGTCGTAGGATCAGGTGGTGGTGCAGCTGGTAACTGGGGTTGTAGGATGGGAGGTCGTACAGGATCGTCCATTGTCGTAGATGGCAGTGCTGCTGTGGTAACTGTGGTCGAAAAGTAAACGGCGTAGTCGGCGGATGTGTCTCTGGAAGGATGTCTGGGGCAGCGTCACAGTGTGCTGGTTTAAGGCGATCTATGGAGATGTTTACTCGCTGTCCTCGGCGTTCAGTGGTGAAGAACTTCGCTGTTCGAGAAACCTCTTTAAATGGTCCTTCGTATGGTGACTGTAGAGGGCGTCGAACAGAGTCGATTCTTACAAACATGTGTTCAGTTGAGTGGACTCATGAGGCACATATGTAGCACGAGTTGTCGGTTGGCGTGGTGGTGTAGGCCGAATGCTTGTCATGGTTGCTCATAATTTCTGGACAAAAGTGGGGTCTGGGGGTGTGATGAGTGGCGTTGGGGTTAAAAATTCGCCCGGAAGCCACAGGCTAGATCTGTATACTAAGTCTGCTACCGAGAAACCACTGCCCTCCTTCGTGGCCGAATGAATGCCAAGTAAGACTAATGGAAGGTTGTCGATCCAATCATCAGGGCATGTTTGAGCTCTTAGGGTGGCTTTTATTTGTCTATGAAAGCGTTCTACCATTCCGTTCGACTCAGGGTGGTATGCTGTGGTTCGGTTGTGTGTGGTGCCAAGGAATTCTATAAGTTCCTTCCATAAATAGGATTCGAACTGTTTTCCTAGGTCGGTGATGATGACAGAGGGGCTGCCAAAAAAGGGCGACCCATCCAGAGAGGAAAGCCTGGACCAATGATTCAACTGAGATGTTGATTAATGGGATTGCTTCCGGCTATCTGGAGAATCGATCGATGCAGGTGAGTAGATAAGAATATCCTCTTGGTGACGGTAACGGTCCAACGATGTCTACATGCACCACCTCGATACGGTCAAAAGGTAACGGGAACTGTTGAAGAGGGCTCTTTGTGTGTCGATGTGTTTTCGCTCGCTGGCACTGGAGACATGAGCAAGTCCTTCGTCGAACATGGGCATTGATTCCTGGCCATACGACACGCTCCGTTAATAGTTTCTGAGAAGCACATACTCCTGGGTGTGCTGAGAAAGTTTTCCAGCGAAACTGGGCAGGAATGTAGGACCTAAGTGCTCCCGTCCGTGTGGTGTCACAGATTATACTACCGCCTCCTTCCATGGGAAACTCGATGAACTGGAGAACTGTGTCAGATGTTCGTAATCGCTGCAGATCAGGGTCTTCCCGTTGGGCCTTGCTGATTACACAATAGTCCACCTGAGTTGGGTTTTTCACGATGTGGTTTATGGTGGGTCGAGACAGTGCATCGGCTATGATATTGTTAGTTCCTTTGACATGGCGGATATCTGAGGTAAATTGGGAGATAAATCCCAGGTGGTTGGCTACTCGAGGAGAGTGAGCATAACCCTTGGCCTCCATTGCATATGTGAGGGGTTTGTGGTCTGTGAGGATGTGGAAATTCCGCCCCTCAAGGAAGTGCTGGAAATGTTGTATGGCTGCGTAGATAGCGAGCAGTTCCCTATCAAAAGTGCTGTACTTCTCTTCAGCGGGTGACAGGCGCGCTGAAAAGAATGCAATTGGGTGCCATTCTCCTTCAATGAGCTGTTGTAGTACAGCACAAATAGCTGTGTTTGAAGCATCGGTAGAGAGATTGGTGGGAGCGTCAGACACTGGGTGTGCGAGTAAGGTGAATTCTGCCAGCTTGTGTTTTATGTTGGTGAACGCTGTCTCTGCCTGGGAGTCCACTCTAATGGAAGACGGGACGTGGGTTTCCGACCACGTAAGAGGTTGTATAAGTGTCGCAAGATGTCCGAACAATGTGGGATGAATCGATGATAAAAATTCACCACACCAAGAAATTCTTGCAACTTCTTTAGAGTGGATGGGCGTGGGAATTTCTTGATTGCCTCGATTTTCTTCTCTAGTGGTTGGATCCCTGCTGCTAAGACATGGTGTCCCAAGAAATCCAGTTCTGGAACAAGGAAAATACACTTCTCGAAGTTGAGCTGCAAGCCGAAGTTGCGCAGACGGGTGAAAAGGAGTCAGAGGTGTAGAAAATGTTCTGTTGGTGATGTACTGGCCACCAGCAGATCGTCAATGTAGGCGTAGCAAAAAGGAAGGTCCTTAACTACTTGGTCGATGAAGCGTTGGAATGTTTGGGCCGCATTCGGTAGACCAAAAAGCATCCGGACGAATTCAAACAGTCAAAAAGGTGTAGTGATCGTTGTTTTCGGAATGTCTGCCGGTTCCATAGGGATCTGGTGAAACGCCCACACATGGTCAATTTTCGAAAAAACAGTTGCGTTGCTCAATCCCTGTGAGAAATCCTGGATGTGTGGTATTGGGTAGCGATCCGGCAGAGTACAAACGTTGAGAGCCCTGTAGTCCCCGCAAGGGCGCCATTCCCCTGGGGCTGTCTTCGGGACCATATGGAGAGATGAAGCCCATGAACTGTTCGAAGGGCGGATTATTCCTTCCTCCTGTAGCTTGTTGAATTCAGCACGTGCTACCGCCAATCGTTGCGGTGCCAGGCGGCGTGGTCTGGCGAAGGTAGGTGCTCCCGTTGTAGTAATGTGATGCGTAATCGTATGTTGCACTTCTGGTCGAGGGCTGGCGGGTTAGGACACATCTTTGAATTCATCCAGGAGTGCTTGAAGTTCCGTAGATGCGACTGTGGTGACGGTGTTAACCTGTGTAGAGGTACTAGGGGAGGCTCAAAGTATTGCACCTGCAGGATCCATAATAAGTTGATGGTGTTGCAGGAAATCCCATCGGAGAATGGGTTGTTCCACATCCGCAATGAGGAAAGTCCATGTAAAGCGACCTAGAGAGGCGAAATCGAGAACCAGGGCGCGGGTCCCATATGTACGGACGGACGTATCATTGGCGGCCCGTAAGTCCAAACCAGGAGTGTGTTTGAACTAGAATTAAGCTCTCTCAAGACCACAGTTACTGACTTTAAACCAGCAGAAACCACTAGAAAACAGGAAGCCATTCTACAACAGTTTGAAATCCATCTTAACACCCTTCAACAGCAACACACTATTACGCAAGACGAATCAGAGAAACATAAGCTCCTTGATTCTGTCGTTATTTCTTCACGTGATTTTCCCCAAGAATCTAAAGGAGAAGACTGCTGTCATCGTGATCCATGAATTGCAGGTTAGGATTAGGTATTCAATCAAAACAAGTGACATCAAATCAGATTATAGAGTGGCTATCAAATCACCTGGTATAAATAACAAGAGAATTCAAGTTAAAGTAGATAGCTGCTCCCGCAAGACAGACCTTATCAAATCTGCAGTCTCTAGTAAATCCACTCTTTATGTGAATGAATGTCTGACCAGGTTCAGACAAAATCTCTTATTTAAACTGCGTGGTTTCTGCAAAAATTCCCCTGTAATTAAACATTGTTTTGTGCAAGATGGTAAAATTATAGCTAGGAGGACTGACACTGGAAAAACCTATTTAATAACCACTGAAGCTCACCTCAATTCTTTCCTGAATGACTGTGGGATAGCTGCTGAATAACCAGAATTCAAATTATAATCTCATTTAACTACCAATGTGTACTATAGCTCTGCCTTTCCTTTAAAAAGGTTTTAACTTCATTTTTTAAAATTTGTCATCTTTATTATTGTCTCTTTTTCTTTTTTTACTCCCTTGTTCCATAGTACACTGGCTTTGCCTGAGTCCTCTAGTATAAACTTTATCATCCAGTGTACCTGAGTGTATCTATTTAATCTACCTCATTTTGTTTTAGTGTTTTAGTGTAACTTTAGTATTCAACTATAGTGTACTTATAATATTATAGTAAGTAAGCCATTTGTTTTATAGATTTCATAATTGCTTTTTGACTTTTATTGGTCATCCATTGTTATTAATTATTCTAGTTCATTTTTACTTTCTTAAGTTCGCATTAAGTTTTTATTACTTAAATTATTATTAAGTTTATATTACTTTTAGAATTTTTATTCTACTTTTTCTTTGTAACCCAGATTGCCTAGCCTCACCATCCTTGCTCCATTGTGCTCTTTGTTTTGCCTGTGCAATTTTGATCATTAGTGCAAATTATTATCTTCAGTGTACCTGAAAGTACCTTAAGCAACCTACCTCATTTTTGTGTATAGTTTATATATTCTTTTTTCATAACTAGTTCTTTTATAATTGTCTTTTTTGGCTTTTCTGTAAAACAGCCCTCGTATGCAAACTATTATAGACCCAGATCTTAACCTCATATCTAGTATCTCCCCCTCGCCATCCGGCCCGTTGGCGTCATGAGGGGGCTTCGTAGACGGCTGCCGGAGTGTGATGCTCCGTGGGACAGTCCTCTGTCCTTTTGTGGCCTTGCACTCCTGCTGCTGTCTTCTCTAATTGTGCCGGATCGCTTTTCCTTTTCATTATGTTTCGTTTTTCTCCCCCCCCCCTCTTCTCCTATCTGCTTGTCATTTTCCTGCCGACCTTTTGCTTGTTTTGGATTATTCCTTTGGACTTCTTCTATTTTGACGCCCGGGTGCTTGGGGAGGCATACTCTTGCACCCGTAGAACTGTAGTACCCAACGTCTCGAGCGAGAGGAACCTTTTATTGTCAATCCTCCTCTCATCGCTGAACCCAATCTCGACGGACTGACGGTTCTTAAGGTGGCGTTTGTGGGGCGTATACTCACGACGCACCCCTAGGGGGCCCCAGCATGATCGGCGATAGCTTCCTGTTGGGTGTCCTTCCTCTAATTGTGGCTCCATGGTGGGTATGGAGGCACTTTCGTGGATGAATTTTTCTCTTCGTCTCTATGTCGATAAATGTTTCTGTTGTACCCCCTCAGGCTTATGGGGTGGGCGACCAAGCCCCCAAGTCGGCCTGTATTGGAAGACCAGGCTCTGTAGCTCCCGCTGCGTTGGGCCCCGACCTTACTCCTCCTCTGACCATCCTGACTTCTTCCCCCAGCTCCCCTCCCTCCTCTGTGGTTGGGTCGAGCCTCCAGCCCCCAGTGGTGACCACTTCGTCCCCTGGTGCGGCTAAGTCTCTCGTTGTGACTATTGCGCCTTTTGACCCCTCTCTCTCTGGGGGTTCTCAACGCCGTTCGCGCCCCGGCCACACTCGCTCAATTCCTTCCCGTACTGACGCGTATCAGGCCTTGTTTGGTTCCGCTTCGTGGGCCAAATACTTTGATCTCCTCCCTCTTGATTCTGCGCCTCCTGACGATTTCTCCCTCCATCGGCATCTTGTTGATTCCGTGGATGCGTCTGTTACCTTCAACCCCACTCGTCTCGGTACACGTGTCGTTGCTGCTCCTTCTCAGGATGCAGCTTCCCGCTTGGCTGCCTTATCTTGCCTTGGCGAGATCCCTGTTCGTGTCTCAAAGAACGTTCGGATGAATGCCAGTGTTGGCACTATTCTCCTCCCGCCCCATGTTGCAACCGGTGTTCGGAATCTGCAGGATTGCCACGATGATATTCGGCATATCCTTGATGCCCAAGGCCATTCTGTCCTCCAGGTTGACTCGTCCCCCTCGTGGTCGTCGCCGTCAACCCCTTCGTGTTGTGAAGATCACCTTTGATGGTAGGACCCTTCCATCCTCTGTCATTCTTGCTGGTGCCAGGTGCTCTGTCCAGGAGTATATTCCTTCTCCTCGGCTTTGTAATAAGTGCTGGAGGTTTGGGCATGGTGCCCTCCGCTGCTCTGGGACTGTCTCTCTCTGTCCTTTGTGTGGGGGGTGAAGGTGGTCACTCTAAGTCGGAGTGCACTTCTCCCCAAGCTCGCTGCCTCAACTGCGGTGAGGCCCATCCTACCTTCTCCCGTGCCTGTATCCATTACAAGCTTGAGGCAGCCGTCCTCAACTTGAAGCACCGGGAGCGTTTATCTTTTCCTGAGGCGAGGCGCCAGGTTCGCCGGCTCCCGCCTTATGCTAACGTCTCTTATGCTCGCGTGTTGCGCTCTTCCTCTCCTCGTCCTTCCCTCCTTCCTCAGACTCACAACCGTTTCCGGGCCTTGGACCCTGATACGCCCACTGCCCCCTCCTCTGTTCCTTTGAGTTCTGTCCCGAAGGGTCCCCCTCCTGGTCCTCTGTCTGGGTTCCCCTTCTTTCTACCCGGTCTGTCGTGTCTCCTGTGTCTTCTTCCTCGTCTCCCTCCGATCCTCCTTCCCATCCTTTTCCTCCATCTATTGACTCTCCCCGCCGCCTGTCGGTGCAGGCGGATGTCCATCGCTCTCCTAACGGCCGTCGTGTGTGCTCTCGTTCAGCTTCCTGTTGAGACACTGGAATCCGTTGCCCGGTACGTAGTTGCTGGGACACCGGTCTCTTTAAGTCTCTTTAAGTCAGAAGTGTAAGCCTGGCTCCTCTCCTTCCTCCTCCCCGGCGGGTAAGAAGGCTTCGCTTTCTTCCTCAGCCCCTCCTTCTGGCTCTGTTGCTCCTTCCCCTCCCATTTCAGTGATTGCGCCCCTGTTCCTGCTATGGAGGTTTCTTTGGCCCCTGCTTCCCTTTCGGTTGCTGCCTTGCTGAGGTGCGCTCCCCTCTTTCTACTCCCCCTCTTCCTGCTGCTGTCCTTGACTGCTCCTCTCCGTTGTCTCCTCTTCCTCCTCCTCCTCGGACCCCGCCCGCCCACCTCTGGTCTGTTCTCCCGCTTCCTTCCCTCCGTCTTTGCTCAGTTTACCCATGCCCCCTAACCCTGACTTTGCTGACCCTGATATTCTTTAACGTGCTGTGTTGCTCTTTGCCTTTGTTTCTTCCTTGTTCTCTGTTGTTGTCCTTTCTCTTCTCGTCGATGTCTATTCTTCAATGGAACGTTCGAGGTTATTACGCCAATTTCCTCGAACTCCAACTTCTATTTCGCGGTTTTCGCCCCTTTGTGTCTGTCTCCAGGAGCCGATGCTTGGTGCTCGTCCTGGTCGTTTTCGTGGCTATTCCTTTCTCTCCCCCCCCCCCAGCCGTTGCTGGGGCTCCTAATTCTTCTGCTCTCTTGATTCGCTCTGATGTTCCCTTTGTTCCTTTACTTTTTCCTTTGCCCTCCATTGTTCTGCTGCTCGTATCTTTGTGGGGAAATGGTACACAGTTTGTTCCATTTATCTCCCCCCGAGTGTCCCGCTTTCTCTTCTGATTTGAAACACCTCTTGGACTCCTTGCCGGAGCCTGTGCTCCTGCTGGGTGACTTCAATTGTCGTCATTCTCTTTGGGGTGACGTTCTGACAATACCCGGGTCGCCTTCTTGAGCCGTTTCTCCTCTCTTCTTCCCTGTCTCTTCTGAATTCTGGTGAGCCCACTCATTTGGACTCTCGGACTCGCACCCTTTCCTGTCTTGATCTTTCTCTCTGCTCTTCTTCTCTTTACTTAGATTTCACGTGGCAGGTTCTTGATGACCTCCATGGCAGTGATCATTTCCCTATCCTTGTTTCCTTTTTCTCTTTTCGCCCTTCCCTCTCTTTTCCTAGGTGGCAGTTTGTAAAGCGGACTGGAACCTATTTACCCTCAGTGCTGCTCTCTCTGACCTCTCCCTTCTGTCTCTCCCTCGCGCTCTCCTCCTTTTTCATGACACTGTCTTCGATGCTGCCCTCCACTCTATTCCTCGCTCTTCCTTCGGGGTCCACGGAAGTGCGTTCCCTGGTGGAATNTGGCAGAGAGCTTGAGCGAGGCCGGGGGTAGGAGCTTGAGCGAGGCCGGTGGCAGAGAGCTCGAGCGAGGCCGGGGGTAGAGCTTGAGCGAGGCCGGTGGCAGAGAGCTCGAGCGAGGCCGGGGTAGGAGCTTGAGCGAGGCCGGTGGCAGAGAGCTCGAGCGAGGCCGGGGGTAGGAGCTTGAGCGAGGCTGGGGGTAGAGAGCTTGAGCGAGGCCGGGGGTAGGTGCTTGAGCGAGGCTGGGGTAGAGAGCTCGAGCGAGGCTGGGGGTAGGAGCTTGAGCGAGGCTGGGGGGTAGAGAGCTCGAGCGAGGCCGGTGGCAGAGAGCTCGAGCGAGGCCGGGGGTAGGAGCTTGAGCGAGGCTGGGGGTAGAGAGCTTGAGCGAGGCTGGGGGTAGAGAGCTTGAGCGAGGCTGGGGGTAGAGAGCTCGAGCGAGGCCGGTGGCAGAGAGCTCGAGCGAGGCGGGGTAGGAGCTTGAGCGAGGCTGGGGGTAGGAGCTTGAGCGAGGCCGATGGCAGAGAGCTCGAGCGAGGCCGGGGGTAGGAGCTTGAGCGAGGCTGGGGGTAGGAGCTTGAGCGAGGCTGGGGGTAGAGAGCTTGAGCGATCCATCTCTTGTCTTCAGTCCTCGGCCTAGGTGGTTCAAGGAGTTGGGTCCTTGTCTTCCCTCCCCGTTTTGCCTGTACGGTGTGCAGAATTTTTTCTGGGTATCCTCTATCTCTGAACATGTCTCACAGGTGCAGGCGATGAGTAGCAAATACGTGGCTGAGGTATGTTGACCAGACCACACACAAGAAAGTGAAGGAACGACGACGTTTCGGTCCGTCCTAGACCATTCTCGAGTCGATTGAGAGCCTGAGCGTGGGGGGGGGGTCGACTTGAGAATGGTCAAGGAAGGACCGAAACGTCGTCGTCCCTTCTCTTTCTAGTGTGTGTTCTGGTCAACATGTCCCACAGGTTTTTTAGCTGGGGGATCCAGGATTTCTTATGTGCTATTTATCCTTCTTAAGCGTAGGGCAAGCGAGTATGATAGAGATTGCATGTGTGCTCGAGAGTGACTCGAGTCAAACCTTAGGTAGGTATGTAGATTTGTTGGTTGTAATATGCCTTCGTCTGAAGGTACCTACTGGCCAGATCTATGTAGACCGTAGTATCCAGAAAATTAATTGCTAGTTCGTCGTGTTCTAGCATAAACTTCAAATTGGTGTGAAGTGTATTCGCCCATGTGAAGAAAGCTTCTAGGGTCTCGTCTCCTTACGTCATTATCCCAAAGATATCAATATATCTGTGGTAGATAAATGGAGCATCTTGTCTATGGGTTCTTAGTTTCTGAAAGGCAACATGCATGAAGATTTCAACCATGGCTACGCTACTGGATGCACCAATTACTGTACCTTTAATCTGTATATACTCTCGGCCTTCAAACTGGAGGAGCGTGTCCCTCATGACATGAAGGATCGCTTCCTTTACCAATTCCCCCCACCCCCCTGGGTGGCCTCCATAGTCCTGCTTCCTTCAGTTCTGTGGTTATCTTGTGTTTGTTCGAGTTGAATAACGCTACTACTATCCTCGCTACTTCCCTCTGTGGTGTGCTTGGGTAGAGAGATATCACATACATCGAGAACAGCCGAGTGCCTTCCGGCATCGGGGTCCTAATTTCCTGTATCTTATTTAAGAAGTCCGTTGTGTCTTTCAGTCTTTCCGGGAGGAGGCGGAGCAGGAGGTTCAGGAGTGCTGTGTGCAGATCCAGTCTACTGGTTTCGTAGGTGCCTGGCAGCCACTCAGAACCGGTCTGACCTGCCATGTTCTGGTGTCGGTGTTGAGGGGTTTATGTAACTTTGGGAGGAGATGCAAATAGGAGATCACTGACTTAAGGGTTATGTAAAGTCTCTTGATCTGGCTTGTATGGAGCCTCCTCTCTTACCCTCGTAAAAGTTCTCAAACTGTTGAGCACTATCCGCCGAACTCGAGTTTGAGCATTCCTCAGTGCAACTCCCTGGTTTATAATGTTGTGGTACGAGATTCCATCTGCTAGATGGCGTTCAATTTCACGGATGTACTTCTCTTTATTGCACAGTATTACTGCTCTTCCTTTGCCCGCTGGTTTGATGACGATATCCGTCCACAGCTTGAATTCCATTAAGGCTAAGGCTTCTCTCTCCTCTTTCGATAGGTTACAGATGTTCCTGGTGTCCGTACCCCTTTCGAGGTCCGTTTTCATCTGCTTTATGACTTCCCTTAACCCCCACCAGGTTGTAGGCTGATTGTTGTTCCAGTCTCCTTGGGTGCAGGTATCTGTGAGAGAGAGAGAGAGAGATTTAAGTTTTTGGTGCTTGTTGTTACTTACCTTGCGTTTACCGGAGTTTGCTCCAAACCTGGTTGATATGATTCTCCAGGTTTGTTCCGAGGTCCCCTATTGCCTCTTGTCGTATGTTCCTGGCTGGCGGGCCTACTACAAATGTAGGTCTCTACTCAAGCAGGGTCTGTTCGTTTTCTGTGAGAGATACCTTGGAGACGACCGTCTGTCTTAGTCGTCCCTCATTCTGTCTGGTATTCAATTGCGACCAATCCTTCTCTGCCCTCCATCTTGCCATTCTCTGTTGTTGTCGGGGTTGTCTCCCTGCCTGCTGTTGTTGTTGTTCCTCAGGTCCCCGGTCACGTCTTGTTGTGGTCCGTCTGGATCCACCCCGTTCCTGTTCTGAAAAAAATTGTCATTGTTCCCTCCCCTATTTATCATTACCTGTATTGGAGTTTACTCACGTATCCTCGCTCCTCTTCTTCACTCCCTGGTTATCTCAGACGTGGCGCCGATCCTCCACTAGACCCTTCTTTCGCAGTACTCTTAGGGTGTTCTTGTCCCTTTGAGAGTACGAGAGGTGACATCCTGGGGGGCGTCCACCGGTGACAATCTTCCCTGGCCTCTGTTGTTCCACGAGAGCTACTCTTCCCTGGCCCCTGTTGTTCCACGAGAGCTACTCTTCCCTGGCCCCTGTTGATCCACGAGAGCTACTCTTCCCTGGCCCCTGTTGTTCCACGAGAGCTACTCTTCCCTGGTCCCTGTTGATCCACGAGAGCTACTCTTCCCTGGCCCCTGTTGTTCCACGAGAGCTTCTCTTCTCTTGTTCCTGTTGATCCACGAGATCTAGTCTTCCCTGTCCTCTGTTGCTCCACGAGAGCCACTCTTCCCTGGCCCCTGTTGATCCACGAGAGCTACTCTTCCCTGGCCCCTGTTGATCCACGAGAGCCACTCTTCCCTGGCCCCTGTTGATCCACGAGAGCTACTCTTCCCTGGCCCCTGTTGATCCACGAGAGCTACTCTTCCCTGGCCCCTGTTGATCCACGAGAGCCACTCTTCCCTGGCCCCTGTTGTTCCACGAGAGCTACTCTTCCCTGGCCCTGTTGATCCACGAGAGCTACTCTTCCCTGGCCCCTGTTGATCCACGAGAGCCACTCTTCCCTGGCCCCTGTTGTTCCACGAGAGCTACTCTTCCTTGGCCCCTGTTGATCCACGAGAGCCACTCTTCCCTGGCCCCTGTTGTTCCACGAGAGCTACTCTTCCCTGGCCCCTGTTGTTCCATGAGAGCTACTTTTTCCTGGCCCAATAGAACTTGAAGCTTAATATCAAAATAAGGCTAACAAGCAATTAAACGTAGTTCGAGCAGATAAACCCACAAACACCTTGACAAGAGGATAAATGAAAAAATAAAATAAAAGACAGGCCAGAAATCCAATATATTCTTGTTCATTTGAGAGATTAAAACAATTTAATTGGAGGAATTAATTAAGTGAAAAACAATGTAGTAAATATGTTATAGAAATAACTATTTGTTGAATCATCTTGTATTAAAAGGTGTATTTTCAAATATAAATTTGAATCCTAGTTTAGGTAAATTTTGGGTAGCTTCATAACTGGTAAGATATCTATACCTATATATTAGTATACTAGCTGTACCCAGCCACGCGTTGCTGTGGCTCAGCAACACATGTGCGTTGCTGAACCACAACAATCTTCCCCCGTCTCCTAATCCTCCCCGCCATTCACCCTGCCCCATCTCCTCGTCCTCCCCACCATTCCCCTCTCCCATCCCCGCTTCCTCCCCAACATTCCCCACTCCCTCGTTCTGTGCATTCCCTAACGATCTGATGTTCCCATCAGAAAATTGGTAACATCAAATGATCTGATGTTCCCGTCACTGAAATATAAGTAAAACAGTTAAAAACTACATGAAAAAAAATGAAAAAATACAAAAATAAACTATACTCAGGAAATGAACTGTATGGTAAACAACACAGCTCAATTCCAATGCAATATCACACAAAAAATTAAATCAAAATGAAAATCAATTGAAATCTATACAAATTCTATTTGTCAACGCAATCAGGAACATTGAAATGGAATCGTAACAAATTTAGTATAGTGTGTGTTACCCTTACATGCAACAGATGATGCAGTTTCTTAAAAAATGAATGATTTACCTGTCACAGGTGTGGCATCTATACTTGTACTTATGAAAAAAATCGAAATTTATGAACATATAATTTATCAATGCAATAGGATATATTGAAATGGAATTGTAACATATTTAGTTTAGCGAGAGTTGCTATTATGTGCAACAGATGTCGCTGTTTTTTAAAAAATAGCATGGTTTTTATCTGTCACAGGAGTGGCATCTATATAGTCGGTATATAAAAAGACGCATGTATTTGAATGGAACGTTGTGTCAAAATT
>WNGS01158951.1:0-39733 GCA_020271785.1 Procambarus virginalis
GTTACACCCTCCACACTGATGGTCAGTGTTACACCCTCCACACTGATGGTCAGTGTTACACCCTCCACACTGATGGTCAGTGTTACACCCTCCACACTGATGGTCAGTGCTACACCCTCCACACTGATGGTCAGTGTTACACCCTCCACACTGATGGTTGGTGTTACACCCTCCACACTGATGGTCAGTGTTACACCCTCCACACTGATGGTCAGTGTTACACCCTCCACACTGATGGTTGGTGTTACACCCTCCACACTGATGGTCAGTGTTACACCCTCCACACTGATGGTCAGTGTTACACCCTCCACACTGATGGTCAGTGTTACACCCTCCACACTGATGGTCAGTGTTACACCCTCCACACTGATGGTTGGTGTTACACCCTCCACACTGATGGTTGGTGTTACACCCTCCACACTGATGGTTGGTGTTACACCCTCCACACTGATGGTCAGTGTTACACCCTCCACACTGATGGTCAGTGTTACACCCTCCACACTGATGGTCAGTGTTACACCCTCCACACTGATGGTCAGTGTTACACCCTCCACACTGATGGTCAGTGTTACACCCTCCACACTGATGGTTGGTGTTACACCCTCCACACTGATGGTCAGTGTTACACCCTCCACACTGATGGTCAGTGTTACACCCTCCACACTGATGGTCAGTGTTACACCCTCCACACTGATGGTCGGTGTTACACCCTCCACACTGATGGTTGGTGTTACACCCTCCACACTGATGGTTGGTGTTACACCCTCCACACTGATGGTTGGTGTTACACCCTCCACACTGATGGTCAGTGTTACACCCTCCACACTGATGGTCAGTGTTACACCCTCCACACTGATGGTCAGTGTTACACCCTCCACACTGGTTGATACCTGGTTGATACCTGGTTGATGGGGTTCTGGGAGTTCTTCTACTCCCCAAGCCCGGCCCGAGGCCAGGCTCGACTTGTGAGAGTTTGATCCACCAGGCTGTTGCTTGGAGCGGCCCGCAGAGCCACATACCCACCACAGCCCGGCTGATCCGGGACTTCTCTTAGGAAACAGTCCAGTTTTCTCTTGAAGATGTCCACGGTTGTTCCGGCAATATTTCTTATAGTCGCTGGGAGGACGTTGAACAACCGCGGACCTCTGATGTTTATACAGTGTTCTCTGATTGTGCCTATGGCACCTCTGCTCTTCACTGGTTCAATCTTGCATTTTCTTCCATATCGTTCACTCCAGTACGTTGTTATTTACTGTGTAGATTTGGGACCTGGCCCTCCAGTATTTTCCACGTGTATATTATTTGGTATCTCTCTCGTCTCCTTTCTAGAGAGTACATTTGGAGAGCTTTGAGACGATCCCAATAATTTAGGTGTTTTATCTCGTCTATGCGTGCCGTATATGTTCTCTGTATTCCCTCTATTTCAGCAATCTCTCCTGCTCTGAAGGGGGAAGTGAGTACTGAGCAGTATTCGAGACGGGACAACACAAGTGACTTGAAGAGTACAACCATTGTGATGGGATCCCTGGATTTGAAAGTTCTCGTAATCCATCCGATCATTTTTCTGGCTGATGCGATATTTGCTTGGTTATGCTCCCTAAACGTTAGATCGTCGGACATCATTATTCCCAAATCCTTGACATGCTGTTTTTCTACTATGGGAAGATTTGATTGTGTTTTGTACCCTGTATTATGTTTCAGATCCTCATTTTTGCCGTACCTGAGTACCTGAAATTTATCACTGTTAAACATCATATTATTTTCTGCTGCCCAATCGAAAACTTTGTTGACATCTGTTTGTAGTTTTTCAATGTCTTCAGCAGAGGTAATTTTCATGCTGATTTTTGTGTCATCTGCGAAGGATGACACGAAGCTGTGACGTGTATTTTTGTCTATATCAGATATGAGAATAAGGAACAGTAGCGGTGCAAGGACTGTACCTTGAGGTACAGAGCTTTTAACATCGCTTGGACTCGATTTTATCTGATTGACTGTTACTCTTTGTGTTCTGTTCGACAGGAAATTGAGTATCCAGCGTCCTACTTTTCCAGTTATTCCCATTGACCTCATTTTGTGAGCTATCACCCCATGGTCACATTTGTCGAAAGCCTTTGCAAAGTCTGTGTATACAACATCTGCATTTTGCTTTTCTTCTAGGGCTTCTGTGATTTTGTCATAGTGGTTGAGTAACTGTGACAGACAGGATCTTCCCGCTCTAAATCCATGTTGTCCTGGATTGTGCAATTCATTGTTTTCCATAAAACTAGAAATTTGATTCCTAATCACTCTTTCAAACACTTTTATTATGTGTGATGTTAGTGCAACTGGCCTATAATTTTTTGCCAAGGCTTTACTCCCCCCCTTGTGCAACGGAGCTATATCTGCAGATTTAAGTGCTGCTGGTATCTCCCCTGTATCCAGGCTCTTTCTCCATATTACGCTGAGTGCTCTCGCTACTGGTACTTTACATTTCTTTATGAATATTGAATTCCATGAGTCAGGCCCAGGGGCTGAGTGCATGGGCATATTGTCAATTTCTCTTTCAAAGTCTTCCGAGTTTGTGGTAATATCCGTTATATTATCTGCAGCTTGAATGTCATTCATAAAGAAGCTGTCTGGGTCATCAACTTTCATGTTGTTAATTGGTGTGCTAAACATAGCCTCATACTGGCTTCTTAGAATTTCACTAATCTCTTTGTTGTCCTCTGTGTACGTACCTTCATTTGTAATTAACGGTCCAATACTGGTCGAGGTTTTGGATTTTGATTTAGCGTATGTGAAAAAATTTCGGATTTTTCCTTATCTCTTGTATAGCTCTCTGTTCCAATTCCATTTCCTCAGACTCATATGATCGCTTCAACGTTTGTTCGATTTCTTCGATCTCCCTGCTTAGGCTTATTTTCCTTGCTTGTGATAGTTGTGTCTGCCGAAGCATTTCCGTAATTTTTTTCCTTCTCCTGTACAGTCGTCTGCGTTCTCTTTCTAGAGTGTTCCTCTTTCTGCCCCTCCTCACCGGCACGTGCTTCAAGCAGACCTTGTAAGCTTCAGCTGTCAGTTGAGCTATTCCCTGTGTGGGAGTTTTGTCGCTTAAGACCGTCTCCCATTGAATGGTTGAAAGGTCTACATTTATTTTTTCCCAGTCAATCCTCTTATTGTTGAAATTGAATTGATTGAATATTCCTTCTCGCTTGTTGGGTCTCTTAGATCTACTACCGTTATTTATGCTAGTTCGCACTTCAATGAGCTTATGGTCTGAGTATGAAGTATCTGAGATTGTTATGTCTCTGATTAGTTCATCATTGTTTGTGAATAACAAGTCTAGTGTGTTTTCGTTCCTAGTTGGTTCTGTAATCTGTTGATTGAGCGAGAATTTGTCACAGAATCTCAAAAGTTCTCTGACCTGTGGCTGGTTATTTCCCGGGTCATTCCCTGCTATGATATTTGTGTTTGCCATTCTCCATCTTAGACTCGGTAAATTGAAATCTCCAAGGAAGATAATATCTGGAGCTGGGTTTGCTAGGTCATCAAGTATGTTCTCTATTTTGTGCATCTGCTCTGTGAATTCCTCAACCGTTGTATCTGGCGGTTTATATATTAAAATAATAATTAGGTTTAGTTTCTCTACCTTAATTCCAAGTACCTCTACCACCTCATTAGTTGAGTTTAGTAGTTCTGTGCATACCAGGTCCTCTTTAATATACAGACCTACTCCCCCATTTGACCTAGTTTTTCTATCACATCTGTATAAATTATAATTTGGAATCCAGATTTCACCATCCATGTAATCTTTTGTATGAGTTTCCGTGAATGCCCAAATATGGAGTTTGACTCTAATAGGAGACCATTTATGAACTTGACTTTATTTCTTGACTTTGGCTTTAGACCTTGAATGTTTGCAAAAATGAATGATTGTCCATATTGTGTGTCACTTCTGGAAGGTTTTGGTGGTTCTCCCTCCTCTCTACCCTGACCCAGGGTGTGTTGTTGTGGCAATGGTTTGTCCAGTTTTGGAAGTGATATTGGGGAGTGTGGTAGTCTCTGTGTAGTTGGGGGGTGTAGTATGTGTGGGCTTGATGACGAAATGTAGTCCAGTCTCGGGCATTTCCCCCTCTCCATCCGTACTCCTGCCACGTTTCTGCCTGTCTGTTTCTCCCTCTGTTTCTGCCTGCCTCTAAAAAATGTTCAGGGCTATTATATTGGACTTCCTCTCTTATATAGCGCTGTGTACCTCTGACGTGGAAATCGGGGCAATGAAGATCGTAGCATTTCCTCTCATTAACTGAGAGTTTGCATAGCTTAGGGTGAAAATATCTACACTCAGTATCAAAACGACATCTGCCTTTCCCTAACCAGTTCCGGCATTTCCGTGGGTGCATGAATGAGCATTCCGTGCCTCTGGGCCCATATCTGCACTGTCCTTTTGCATAATACCTGCAAATATTTTCATCTGTGATTGCATTATTCTTGTTTGTATCCGTGTACGACTTGGCTACCTCTGTGATTTTTGTTCCAACTTTCTCGTTTCTGCATTTATTCTCGGTATTACCCTTATCTTTCGCCTTGTTGCTTTCGTCTTTCTCATTCGTCTCATTTTTATCTCCTTATTCATATCACCAGTTTGCTCTACAATATTGCCTTCATTTTTGTGTACCTCGACGCTATGTCCTTCTACATTGCTACTTTGACTCTCTAAATTCTCAATCCCTGGGTTGTGCTCAGAGTTCGTTGCTGTCTTTATATACTCTGCATATATTTCTGGTAGTTTTTGTGTGAATTGTAGCCTGTGTACTTCAGGAATGTCATTCATTAGTTTGGCAATGTTTTCCCACACCTGTCTGTCACTTTCACAGATCCAGTAGGTACCTTCCCGGTTTGCATATTGTGTAGGTAATCCTGTACAACTCAGGTGAAATCTTATGTTACAAATATTACATACAATGCCTACAACAGTCTTCCGAAGTGCCTTATGCAGCCTCCACACACCTCCATGTTGGGTTTGTGATGTATAATATTATATGCATATATTTATAATATTATATATATGTATATATAATATGTATACAGTATATTTAAATATTACATATGTTTATTTGTTAAAGTTTATGTGGGGGTACTTATCGCCTTGTGGAGAAAATATGGTCCTCTTGGGACCGTATAGTTGACCGTTGTTGTCCCAGGTCGGGGGCAGGATGTCACCGGTTGCCAGTTACTTGATTTATACACTGATTATTTGCCTGTATTTTCCTAAGGGAATTTCTGCTTTCTTCCGGCTTACAATGTTATTAACTTACTCTATTACTAGTTCCTAAACCTACTTGCCCGATTACAGTATATATTGCTGGTATATTATCACTGAGGAGTATACTGTTACTGAGGGACGTCCCTACACTGTGTAGGCCTCGTGGCTGTGGTGTAAACACCGTGTGGTGGAGTGGTGAATCTTGTTGGTCCTGTATGGTGGTGTGGGTGAACTTGTGGTCATGTATGGTGGTGTGGTGAACCTTGTGGTATGTATGCTGGTGTGGTGACTTGTGGTCATGTATGGTGTGGTGACCTTGTGGTCATGTATGGTGGCGGTGGTGAACCTTGTGGTCATGTATGGTGGTGTGGTGAACCTTGTGGTCATGTGGTGGTGTGTGGTGAACCTTGTGGTCATGTATGGTGGAGTGGTGAACCTTGTGGTATGTATGCTGGCGTGGGGAACCTTGTGGTCATGTATGGTGGTGTGGTAACCTTGTGGTCATGTATGCTGGTGTGGTTAACCTTGTGGTCAGGTATGCTGGTGTGGTGAATCTTGTGGTCATGTATGGTGGCGTGGTGAACCTTGTGGTCACGTATGGTGGCGTGGAGAACCTTGTGGTCATNGTAAAGACCAGATCTAGAATATTTTCATTTCTCGTTGGCTCCGATATCTGCTGAGTGAGTGAAAATTTGTCACAGAATCTAAGTAGTTCTCTAATCTGTGGTTGGTTTGGTCCTGATAGATTTCCTGGTATAATATTATTGTTTGCTATTCTCCACCTGAGACTAGCAAGTTGAAGTCACCTAAGAAGATAATATCAGGTATTGGGTTCTCCAAATTATCAAGGCTATTCTCTAGTTTCTGGGTATGTCTTTGGGTATGTCGCTGGGTATGTCTCTGGGTATGTCTCTGGGTTTGTCGCTGGCTTTGTCTCTGGGTATTTCGCTGGCTATGTCTCTGACTATGTCGCTGGCTATGTCGCTGGCTATGTCGCTGGGTATGTCTCTTGCTACGTCTCTGGCTATGTCGCTGGCTTTGTCTCTGGCTATGTCTCTGGCTATGTCGCTGGCTATGTCGCTGGCTTTGTATTTGGCTATGTCGCTGGCTATCTCCCTGGCTATGTCTCTGGCTATGTCGCTGGCTCTGTCGCTGGCTATGTCTCTGTCTATGTCTCTGGCTATGTCTCTGGATATGTCGCTGGCTATGTCTCTGGCTATTTCTCTGGATACGTCGCTAGCTGTGTCGCTGGCTATGTCTCTGGCTATGTCTCTAGCTATGTCGCTGGCTATGTCGCTGGGTATGTCGCTGGCAGTGTCTCTGGGTATGTCTCTGGGTATGTCTCTGGGTATGTCTCTGGGTTTGTGGCTGGCTTTGTCTCTAGGTATTTCGCTGGCTGTGTCTCTGGGTATGTCGCTGGCTATTTCTCTGGCTAAGTCGCTAGCTGTGTTGCTAGCTATGTCTCTGGCTATGTCTCTGGCTATGTCTCTGGCTATGTCGCTGGGTATGCCTCTAGCTATGTCTCTGGGTATGTCGCTGGCTATGTCTTTGGCTATGTCGCTGTCTATGTCTCTGGGTATGTCGCTGGCTATGTCTCTGGGTATGTCGCTGGCTGTGTCACTGGGTATGTCCCTGGCTATGTCGCTGTCTATGTTGCTGGCTATGTCTCTGGCATTGACGCTGGGTATGTCGCTCGCTATGTCGCTGACTATGCCGCTGGCTATGTCGCTGGCTATGTCGCTGTCGATGTCTCTGGCTATGTCCTTAGCTATGTCTCTGGGTATGTTGCTAGCTATGTCTCTGGCTATGTCGCTAGCTATGTCGCTGGAAATCTCGCTGACTGTTTCGCTGGCTATGTCGCTGGTTATGTCTCTGGCTATATCTCTGGCTATGTCTCTGGGTATGTCGCTGGCTATTTCGCTGGCTATGTCTCTAGCTATGTCTCTGGCTATGTCTCTGGCTATGTCTCTGGCTATGTCGCTGGCTATGTCGTTGGCTATGTCTCTAGCTATGTCTCTGGCTATGTTTCTGGCTATGTCACTGGCTATGTCTCAGGCTGTGTTTCAGGCTATGTCTCAGGCTATGTCTCTGTCTATGTCACTGGCTATGTCTCTGGCTATGTCTCTGGCTATGTCTCACGCTATGTCTCACGCTATGTCTCTGGCTATGTCGCTGGCTATGTCACTGGCTATGTCACTGGCTATGTCACTGGCTATGTCGCTGGCTATGTCTCTGGCTATGTCTCTGGCTATGTCGCTGGCTATGTCGCTGGCTATTTCTCTGGCTATGTCGCTGGCTATGTCGCTGGCTATTTCTCTGGCTATGTCGCTGGCTATGTCTCTGGGTATGTCGCTGGCTATGTCACTGGCTATGTCACTGGCTATGTCTCTGGCTATGTCTCTGGCTATGTCTTTGGCTATTTCGCTGGCTATGTCTCTGGCTATGTCTTTGGCTATTTCGCTGGCTATGTCGCTGGCTATGTCGCTGGCTATGACGCTGGCTATGGGGCTGGCTATGTCTCTGGGTATGTCGCTGGCTATGGCGCTGGCTATGTCGCTGGCTATGTCGCTGGCTATTTCTCTGGCTATGTCGCTGGCTATGTCGCTGGCTATGGCGCTGGCTATGTCTCTGGCTATGTCTCTGGCTATGTCTCTGACTATGTCGCTGGCTATGTCACTGGCTATGTCTCTGGCTATGTCGCTGGCTATGTCTTTTGCTATGTCGCTGGCTATGTCACTGGCTATGTCTCTGGCTATGTCGCTGGCTTTGTCACTGGCTATGTCTCTGGCTATGTCGCTGGCTATGTCACTGGCTATGTCTCTGGCTATGTCTCTGGCTATGTCCCTGGCTATGTCACTGGCCATGTGTCTTGCTATGTCACTGGCCATGTGTCTGGCTATGTCTCTGGCTATGTCACTGGCTATGTCGCTGGCTATGTCACTGGCTATGTCTCTGGCTATGTCTCTGGCTATGTCCCTGGCTATGTCACTGGCCATGTGTCTTGCTATGTCACTGGCCATGTGTCTGGCTATGTCTCTGGCTATGTCACTGGCTATGTCGCTGGCTATGTCTCTGGCTATGTCGCTGGCTATGTCCCTCGCTATGTCGCTGGCTATGTCCCTGGCTATGCTACTGGCTATGTCTCTGGCTATGTCGCGGGACATGACTGGATAGAAATCCGAATAAGGAATCCCTATTGGGGAAATATGATAAGTACTAATGGCCTCTTTAGCACTGGCGTCCACCCGTAGTTTCAAGATAACACCAATACTGAGGGAACCAGAACAATTGACTGTCTTAAATCTGTTAGAGATAAGAAACAACCAATATTGAATTCCGATTACCACAGGATGCAAAGGTTTACTGACTCCAGAGCCACGAGGGCACTGCTAGAGCTGCGAGGGCACTGCTAGAGCTGCGAGGGCACTGCTAGAGCTGCGAGGGCACTGCTAGAGCCACGAGGGCACTGCCAGAGCCACGAGGGCACTGCTAGAGCTGCGAGGGCACTGCTAGAGCCACGAGGGCACTGCTAGAGCTGCGAGGGCACTGCTAGAGCTGCGAGGACACTGCTAGAGCTGCGAGGACACTGCTAGAGCTGCGAGGGCACTGTCAGAGCTGCGAGGGCACTGCTAGAGCTGCGAGGGCACTGCTAGAGCTGCGAGGGCACTGCTAGAGCTGCGAGGGCACTGCTAGAGCTGCGAGGGCACTGCTAGAGCTGCGAGGGCACTGCCAGAGCTGCGAGGGCACTGCCAGAGCTGCGAGGGCACTGTCAGAGCTGCGAGGGCACTGCTAGAGCTGCGAGGGCACTGCTAGAGCTGCGAGGGCACTGCTAGAGCTGCGAGGGCACTGCCAGAGCTGCGAGGGCACTGCCAGAGCCACGCGAGCACTGCCAGAGCCACGAGGGCACTGCTAGAGCTGCGAGGGCACTGCCAGAGCCACGAGGGCACTGCTAGAGCTGCGAGGGCACTGCCAGAGCCACGAGGGCACTGCTAGAGCTGCGAGGGCACTGCCAGAGCTCCGAGGGCACTGCCAGAGCCACGAGGGCACTGCCAGAGCCACGAGGGCACTGCCAGAGCCACGAGGGCACTGCTAGAGCTGCGAGGGCACTGCCAGAGCTCCGAGGGCACTGCCAGAGCCACGAGGGCACTGCCAGAGCCACGAGGGCACTGCCAGAGCCACGAGGGCACTGCCAGAGCCACGAGGGCACTGCCCGAGCTGCGAGGGCACTGCCAGAGCTCCGAGGACACTGCCAGAGCCACGAGGGCACTGCCAGAGCCACGAGGGCACTGCTAGAGCTGCGAGGGCACTGCCAGAGCTCCGAGGGCACTGCCAGAGCCACGAGGGCACTGCCAGAGCCACGAGGGCACTGCCAGAGCCACGAGGGCACTGCCAGAGCCACGAGGGCACTGCCAGAGCCACGAGGGCACTGCTAGAGCTCCGAGGGCACTGCCAGAGCTCCGAGGGCACTGCCAGAGCCACGAGGGCACTGCCAGAGCTGCGAGGGCACTGCCCGAGCCACGAGAGCACTGCCATAGCCACGAGAGCACTGCCATAGCCACGAGAGCACTGCCAGAGCCACGAGAGCACTGCCAGAGCCGCGAGAGCACTGCCATAGCCACGAGAGCACTGCCAGAGCCGCGAGAGCACTGCCAGGGCCGCGAGGGCACTGCCAGAGCCACGAGAGCACTGCCAGAGCCACGAGAGCACTGCCAGGGCCGCGAGAGCACTGCCAGAGCCACGAGAGCACTGCCATAGCCACGAGAGCACTGCCAGAGCCGCGAGAGCACTGCCAGGGCCGCGAGGGCACTGCCAGAGCCACGAGAGCACTGCCAGAGCCGCGAGAGCACTGCCAGGGCCGCGAGGGCTCTGCCATAGCCACGAGAGCACTGCCAGGGCCGCGAGAGCACTGCCAGGGCCGCGAGGGCTCTGCCAGGGCCCCGAGGACACTGCCAGACTTAGTCTGTGGCTCTGAGTCTGCCGACTTAGTGTGGACAATAGAGTGACTGGGAAGCAAAATATTCAAGAAACAAAGGTGTCAGGAGAGCTGAGAGAACGTACAGGCGTTCACCATTGGGTGAAGGCCTTGCTGAACCTCACCATTGGCACCGTCCGTGGGAACAAGGAGGGAACAACACGAGATGCAACAACACATATTGCACATGTGAACAGAAACAGACTCTTGCAAATGAGTCAACCATTCAGGAAGTGACAGCTGACAAGAGGGACCAATAGGCCCTCCTTTGGGACAACATTGCAACACAAACGCCGGCGAGGGTGTTGCAGAGAGTGAAGGAGGCTGCAACGGTCGAGGCCATCCTGCAGAGCCTGCCTGCAACCATCTTGCAGAGCCTGCCTGCAACCATCCTGCAGAGCCTTCCTGCAACCATCCTGCTGAGCCTTCCTGCAACCATCCTGCTGAGCCTGCCTGCAACCATCCTGCAGAGCCTGCCTGCAACCATCTTGCAGAGCCTGCCTGCAACCATCTTGCAGAGCCTTCCTGCAACCATCCTGCAGAGCCTGCCTGCAACCATCTTGCAGAGCCTGCCTGCAACCATCCTGCAGAGCCTGCCTGCAACAATCTTGCAGAGCCTGCCTGCATCCATCTTGCAGAGCCTTCCTGCAACCATCCTGCAGAGCCTGCCTGCAACAATCATGCAGAGCCTGCCTGCAACCATCCTGCAGAGCCTGCCTGCAACCATCCTGCAGAGCCTGCCTGCAACAATCTTGCAGAGCCTGCCTGCAACCATCTTGCAGAGCCTGCCTGCAACCATCCTGCAGAGCCTGCCTGCAACCATCCTGCTGAGCCTGCCTGCAACCATCCTGCAGAGCCTGCCTGCAACCATCTTGCAGAGCCTGCCTGCAACCATCTTGCAGAGCCTGCCTGCAACCATCCTGCAGAGCCTGCCTGCAACCATCCTGCAGAGCCTGTCTGCAACCATCCTGCTGAGCATGCCTGCAACCATCCTGCAGAGCCTGCCTGCAACCATCCTGCTGAGCCTGCCTGCAACCATCCTGCAGAGCCTGCCTGCAACCATCCTGCAGAAACTGCCTGCAACCATCCTGCAGAGCCTACCTGCAACCATCCTGCAGAGCCTGCCTGCAATCATCCATCAGAGCCTTCCTGCAACCATCCTGCAGAGCCTTCCTGCAACCATCCTGCAGAGCCTTCCTGCAACCATCCTGCAGAGCCTGCCAACAACTATCCTGCAGAGCCTGCCTGCAACCATCCTACAGAGCCTGCCTCCAACCATCCTGCAGAGCCTGCCTGCAACCATCCTGCAGAGCCTGCCTGCAATCATCCTTCAGATCCTTCCTGCAACCATCCTGCCTGCAACCATCCTGCAGAGCCTGCCTGCAACCATCCTGCAGAGCCTGCCTGCAATTATCCTTCAGAGCCTTCCTGCAACCATCCTGCCTACAACCATCCTGCAGAGCCTGCCTGCAACCATCCTGCAGAGCCTGCCTGCAACCATCCTTCAGAGCCTGCCTGCAACCATCCTTCAGAGCTTGCCTGCAATCATCCTTCAGAGCCTGCCTGCAACCATCCTGCCTGCAACCATCCTTCAGAGCCTGCCTGCACCCATCCTACAGAGCCTGCCTGCAACCATCCTACAGAGCCTGCCTGCAACAATCCTGCAGAGCCTGCCTGCAACCATCCTGCCTGCAACCATCCTCCCTACAACCATCCTGCAGAGCCTGCCTGCAACCATCCTGCCTGCAACCATCCTGCCTGCAACCATCCTGCAGAGCCTGCCTGCAACCATCCTGCCTGCAACCATCCTGCCTGCAACCATCCTGCAGAGCCTGCCTGCAACCATCCTGCAGAGCCTGCCTGCAGCCATCCTGCAGAGGCAGGCTGCAACCATCCTGCCTGCAACCATCCTGTAGAGCCTGCCTGCAACCATCCTGCAGAGCCTGCCTGCAACCATCTTGCAGAGGCAGGCTGCAACCATCCTGCCTGCAACCATCCTGCAGAGCCTGCCTGCAACCATCCTGCAGAGCCTGCCTGCAACCATCCTGCAGAGCCTGCCTGCAACCATCATGCAGAGGCAGGCTGCAACCATCCTGCTTGCAACCATCCTGCAGAGCCTGCCTGCAACCATCATGCAGAGGCAGGCTGCAACCATCCTGCCTGCAACCATCCTGCAGAACCTGCCTGCAATAATCCTGCAGAGCCTGCTTGCAACCATCCTGCAGAGCCTGCCTGCAACAATCCTGCAGAGCCTGCCTGCAACCATCCTGCAGAGACTGCATGCAACCATCCTGCAGAGCCTGCCTGCAACCATCCTGCAGAGCCTGCCTGCAACCATCCTGCAGAGACTAGCTGCAACCATCCTGTAGAGACAGGCTGCAACCATACTACAGAGCCTGCCTGCAACCATCCTGCAGAGACTAGCTGCAACCATCCTGCAGAGACTAGCTGCAACCATCCTGCAGAGCCTGCCTGCAACCATCCTGCAGAGCCTGCCTGCAGCCATCCTGCAGAGACTAGCTGCAACCATCCTACAGAGACTAGCTGCAACCATCCTACAGAGACTAGCTGCAACCATCCTGCAGAGACTAGCTGCAACCATCCTACAGAGACTAGCTGCAACCATCCTGGAGAGACTAGCTGCAACCATCCTGCAGAGACTAGCTGCAACCATCCTGCAGAGACTAGCTGCAACCATCCTACAGAGACTAGCTGCAACCATCCTGCAGAGCCTGCCTGCAACCATCCTACAGAGACAGGCTGCAACCACCCTACAGAGACTAGCTGCAACCATCATACAGAGGCTGCCTGCAACCATCCTGCAGAGACAGGTGCAACCATCCTGCAGAGCCTGCCTGCACCCATCCTGCCTGCAACCATCCTGCAGAACCTGCCTGCAACCATCCTGCAGAGCCTGCTTGCAACCATCCTGCAGAGCCTGCCTGCAACCATCCTGCAGAGGCAGGCTGCAACCATCCTGCAGAGCCTGCCTGCAACCACCCTGCAGAGCCTGCCTGCAACCATCCTTCAGAGCCTGCCTGCAACCATCCTGCAGAGCCTGCCAGCAACCATCCTACAGAGCCTACCTGCAACCATCCTGCAGAGCTGCCTGCAACAATCCTGCAGAGCCTGCCTGCAACCATCCTGCAGAGACTGCCTGCAACCATCCTGCAGAGCCTGCCTGCAACCATCCTTCAGAGCCTGCCTGCACCATCCTGCAGAGCCTGCCAGCAACCATCCTACAGAGCCTGCCTGCAACCATCCTGCAGAGCCTGGATGCAACAATCCTGCAGAGCCTGCCTGCAACCATCCTGCAGAGACTGCCTGCAACCATCCTGCAGAGCCTGCCTGCAACCATCCTGCAGAGCCTGCCTGCAACCATCCTGCAGAGACTAGCTGCAACCATCCTGTAGAGACAGGCTGCAACCATACTACAGAGCCTGCCTGCAACCATCCTGCAGAGACTAGCTGCAACCATCCTGCAGAGACTAGCTGCAACCATCCTGCAGAGCCTGCCTGCAACCATCCTGCAGAGCCTGCCTGCAGCCATCCTGCAGAGACTAGCTGCAACCATCCTACAGAGACTAGCTGCAACCATCCTACAGAGACTAGCATCAACAATCCTACAGAGACTAGCTGCAACCATCCTACAGAGACTAGCTGCAACCATCCTGGAGAGACTAGCTGCAACCATCCTGCAGAGCCTGCCTGCAACCATCCTGCAGAGACTAGCTGCAACCATCCTGCAGAGACTAGCTGCAACCATCCTACAGAGACTAGCTGCAACCATCCTGCAGAGCCTGCCTGCAACCATCCTACAGAGACAGGCTGCAACCACCCTACAGAGACTAGCTGCAACCATCATACAGAGGCTGCCTGCAACCATCCTGCAGAAACAGGTTGCAACCATCCTGCAGAGACAGACTGTAACCATCCTGCAGAGACAGGCTGCAACCATCCTGCAGAACCTGCCTGCAACCATCCTGCAGAGTCAGGCTGCAACCATCCTGCAGAGCCTGCCTGCAACCATCCTGCAGAGACAGGTTGCAACCATCCTGCAGAGCCTGCCTGCAACCATCCTACAGAGACAGGCTGCAACCATCCTGCAGAGACAGGCTGCAACCATCCTGCAGAACCTGCCTGCAACCATCCTGCAGAGTCAGCCTGCAACCATCCTGCAGAGGCTGCCTGCAACCATCCTGCAGAGACAGGTGTGGCTCTAAGGTCTACAGTTAAGCTCTGTTATTCCCATACTAAGTTATAGATCACTAACTTAGTATAGTTTTGTTATCCACCTCCGGAGGTATTCGTTACGAAATTAAAAACATAGCTGGCACCTAACTTAAATTTACAGTCCAAATTTTAATTCATATTATTATTAATGTAAATAATAAATTATCTTCTATATAAATAAATGTAAATGATAGTTTGGTCAAAATCGCTAATCTTCGAAAGTTCTTCACCGATATCTTTGAAAGTTTGACATAACGTTCCATTCGCATACAAGCGGGTTTTTATATGCCTACTATATTGATGCCACATCTGTGACGGGGAAAAAACATGTTTTTTTTAAGATACAGTGCCATGTGTTGCACGTGGCTCAGCAACGCACATGTGTTGCTGAGCCACAGCAACCTTCCCTGTCCCCCAGTCCTCCCCACCATTCCCCACTCCACTGTCCTCCCGTAGGAGATTGGTGGTGGGGGGGGGGTCTTCCTCCACCAATCTCCATTCCTCCTGTCCCCTCGTCCCCCACCATCCCCAACTCCCCAGTCCTCTCATCATCCCAACCATTACCCCCGTCTACTGTCCTCTGGTCCTCCCCACCATCCCCTACTCCCGTCCCCTCGTCCTCCTAACCATTCTCCACTCCCTCGTTCGATGCATATCCAAATGATCTGATGTTCCATCAGAAAATTGGGAAAATCAAATGTCTGATGTTCCCATCACTGAAATATAAAAACAATTAAAAAACGAAATGAAAAACAATGAAATAATAAAAAAAAAACTATTCTCACGAAATGAACGGTATGGTAAACAACACAGCTCAATTTCAACGCAATGTCACAAAATAATTAAACCAAAATGAAAATAAATCGAAATCTATGATAATTCAATTCATCAATGAAAACGGAAACATTGAAATGGAATCGAACCATATTTAGTAGCGTAAGTTGCTCTTTTGTGCAACAGATAGCGCTGTTTCTTAAAAAAAAAGTTTTTACCTGTCACAGGTGTGACATCTATACTTATACTTACGAAATGAACGGTATGGTAAACAATTCAGCTCAATTCCAACAAAATGTCACACAAAATAATTCAATAATAATTTCAATAAATCGAAATCTATGAAAACTAAATTTGTCAATGCAATCGGAAACATTGAAATGGAATTCGTAAGATATTTAGTGTAGCGTGTGTGTTGCTATTACGTGCAACAGATGGTGCTGTTTTTGAAAAAAAATGTTTTTACCTGTCACAGGTGAGGCATGTCTATAGTAGGTATATGAAAACATGCGCCTATTCGAATGCAACGCCGTGTCAAAATTTCAGAGAAATCGGTAAAGAGGCTTCGAAGATTTCTTCTCACAGGAAACCACACAGTTTTTTTTTTAAAAAAAAACGTGTTTTTCCCGTCACAGATGTGACATCAATATAGTGTGTATATAAAAACCCGCTCGGATGCGAATGGAACATTGTGTGAAAATATCCAAGCAAGTGGTGAAGGACTTTCGGAGATTAGCGATTATGAACAAACGAACATTTCCATTTTTATTTATATAGATTTTGTGTGACATTGTGTTGGAATTGAGCTGTGTTGTTTACCATACCATTCATGTCGTGTGTATAGTTTAGGTTTTATTTCTTCATTGTTTTTATTAATTTTTTTAACTGTTCTTCTTTTTTTTTCAGTGATGGGAACATCACATCATTTGATGTTCCCATTTTTCTGATGGGAACATCAGATCATTTGAGTATGCATCAGAGGAGGGAGTGGGGAATGGTGGGTAGGACGAGGGGATGGGGGAGGGGGGAATGGTTGAGAGGATGAGGGGACAGGGGAGGGGGAAATGGTGGGGAGGACGGGGTGATGGGAGTGTTGCTGTGGTTCATCAACCAACCCGTCCTCTTAAAAATAACGTCACTTTTGGCTCGTATGCGCGCTATGGCCAAATTTAGACGTAATTTGAAATGAAATCGACTCACAAAAGTGACGTTCTGTTCCGTTTTCTATTTGAGTCGTCCGGCGTACGCGCAGAGGTTATGAGAGGACACTTTAAATTAACGTTTTTCATAACGTTTTGAAACTTTATGAGAATTTCCTGCCCACCTAACCTATCAGAGGACCCTTAACTTACTGTTGTTGAAAAAAAAATCCTAAATTTATTTTCATATTTTTTTCATTTTCAAATTACGTCCAAATTCAGCCATACGGGCAAACGGCCAAATGCGACGTTCTTTTTAAGAGGACAGGTTGCATTAACACGCATGCGTTGCTGAGCCACAGCAACGCATGGCCAGGTACAGCTAGTATAAAATAAAAATAAAAACAATTCCTGCTATTATACACCTCCACATGTGTTATTCTCTCATGGCAAGACACACTAAGATGAATTATGCCACTGATATGTGGCACAACATACTAGGACACATGTATCCTTCCCATGTCATACAACACACTAGACCACACGTATCATTGTCACATGACGTGACACTAGGACACACGTATCATTGTCACACGACGTGACACTAGGACACACGTATCATTATCACACGACGTGACACTAGGACACACGTATCATTGTCACACAACGTGACACTAGGACACACGTATCATGATCACATGACACGAAACACAAAGACGAAATGTGTCATTGTCACATGGTACAGTACTTTTGGACACATCATTGTCAAGTGGCAATGTGGCATGACACACTAGGACACATCCATTGTCACATGACACCACACTAGGACAGGGGAGGGGGGGGGGAACCAATGGCACACGTGACAACAATGGCACGTCGGCTAAGTGCCACCTCATTGATGTTTTAAACCTCACATGAGATTTAAATTATTTTTTTTAGATACTTGAAGCAGTACTGTAGGCTCGTACTGATGTTACACCCTCCACACTGATGGTCAGTGTTACACCCTCCACACTGATGGTTGGTGCTACACCCTCCACACTGATGGTCAGTGTTACACCCTCCACACTGATGGTTGGTGTTACACCCTCCACACTGATGGTCAGTGTTACACCCTCCACACTGATGGTCAGTGTTACACCCTCCACACTGATGGTCAGTGTTACACCCTCCACACTGATGGTCAGTGTTACACCCTCCACACTGATGGTCAGTGTTTGTGGCAAAAACTCCAGGCAGTGTATCTCCTTTTAATTGACTTCAATAAATTAAAGTTTATCTTATTTTTTCTTAGTAGGTAAGAAATTGAGTGGACTGTATGTACTTGATAAAACTGCCTGAAATTATTCTCACATAAATTGGAGGGACAATTTGTAGCTTAAACCACTTTGTAATGGCTCCTTCTTAAACTACCAATTGTTTACCTAAGTTTAATTATTATAATATTTTATCATACCACATATGGTGATCTAATCTACTATTATTTCAATAATTATTACTAGTTATGAATACTACTACTACAATATAACAAAGGGTCTTAGCTGGACTTGTTGTATTGGCCCTGCTAAGGCTGTGTAGTTTATTGCATCAAATGGGTGTGGCCCTGTGCCTCATGGTGCCAGTAATGGCGTCTGTGGAGGCCTACAAGGCTGGCAACAGCTAGGTACATGTGCATAGTTCTACTGCTCAGCTACTTGCTGTTCCAAGTCACAATTTTACCTGTATGGGATGCAAAGAGTTAATATCTGTTCCCTGAACATATCTATACAGGTATAACATGGTATGTGAGGGCTGTAAAATGGGGTACACGTACATTGTGGGGTGTTTCCCATATATCATAACCGACTTACTGTAAATGATTTAAATGTGTACACATAAAATCAAACCAGATACTTGGTAAGCCGGATACAATCGTTGTTGTAGTTGTTGATAGGCTGTGTAGCTGGTTGTTGACACGTAAATAGGTGTCTAGGTGTTAAACCAACTCTGGAGCCATGTGTGCAGCGTAAGGCTGCTTTGTTATTGTTTACGTGTGAGCGTGGCGTCTGTAAGAGACGCTCCCTCCCTTGTTCCAATATTGTGGTTCTACTTCTAAGTTAAATTTACGTTAACAAGGGAATCAAGCTATATTTTGGTGTTAATAATTATATTCAGTCTTATTGAACACTTTTTTATTCAATTTAGACATTAAACTGTTGTATGAACAGTGGTTTAATAATGTAAATACTGCGGCGACGTCGATGACGTCACGGTCTCCCATTCTCTAATTTTAAGAGGATACTGTTAAGGGAAGACTATACTATTTGTGTATGAGTGTGTCGGTTTCCCGAATAATTCCGGGGGGGAAGAACACGGGTCGAAGTCCGGTAAGGACTGCGATCACTTTATTCTTCTCCTTCAGAATTATAATGCTGCTTTAATTTGAGTTTACATTGTTGAGCTGCAGTCCTTTGGGGACGTATGTCCCGTACTGGCGTATCGGGTGCTGGAAGTCGTTGTACGTCTTCGTTCCTGGCCAGTTCTAAAGGAACTAATTTCTCTAAAGTTTTGAGAGTAGTGTTGCCTCGGCATTTTACTTTCACTATTCTCAAGATGCCCTGGCTGTCTGGATGAACAGAGACTATTTGACCTATAGGCCACTCTGAGCGTGGTCCATCACTATCCACCAGAACTATGTCACCAGGGTTCAAGTTAATTCTGTTGTAGGGGTTGTTTGCCCCGTAATGATACTCTCTCAGAGCTGTAAGGTATTCTCGAGTCCATACGTCATTCCACCGACTTATCACCCTTGATAGATGTTTGAAACGTTGAACCAAATCACTCTCTGGACATATGAAGGATCCTCTGGTTCCTCGTCCGTAAGGGACACAAGTGTTTTGAGAGGTCTACCATACATCAAATGAGCTGGACTTAATGGTTCACGCTGCAAAACATCATCAGAGAGGTAGGTAAGTGGTCGGTTATTGACTCGTGCTTCTATCTCTATGACTACTGTTTGAAGCTCCTGCAGGTCAATCTTTTGTCGGTGTAGGGTTTTCCGTAGAGAACGTTTTACCGTACCAACCATGCGTTCATAGAAGCCTCCGTGCCATGGTGCTCTGGGAGGTATGAATTTCCAATGGCACTGCCGTTGATTTAGGGCTGTGCGTACCTTTGGTGTGTCCAGATTTTCCTCAGACATGCTTCTCCTGCCACTAAGTTGGACCCATTGTCTGAGATCATTAACTTAGGACAGGATCTACGTGAAGCAAACCTGCGGAAAGCCTGTAAGAATGCTTCGGCACTCATATCGGGAGTCACTTCTAGATGGACTGCCCTTGTTGTGGCACAAGTAAAAAGACAGATGTAAGCTTTTACTGGTTTCTTGTCTTTAGTGCCTGTAAGTGTTAGTGCTCCTGTGAAATCTACTCCTGTAGTCTCAAAGGGACGAATATGTACGACTCGTTCCTTCGGAAGTGGAGGAGGGCCAGGATATGGACACACTCTGGCCTCGTATCTCCGGCAAACAACACAGGATTTGATTATTGATTTTACTGTCTGTCTACCTTGGGGTAGCCAGTACTGTTGTCTTAAGTCTGTGAGAGTATCTAATACCCCACCATGCAGAGTGCAGTATTTGTGTATATGTAACACAATTAGTTTGCTTACTATGTGGTGACGAGGGAGCAATATTGGATTTTTTGCTTCCAAATCTATGTCAGCGTGCTGTAAGCGGCCTCCGCATCTGATTATGTTATAATTGTCAGTGTCTAACCAGAGACCCAGATCACGTTGTAGCTTCTTTGGAACATTGTCAAATTCTGTCCCGAATGTGTCGATCTGAGCTCTTTTGACCCAATACCTTAGGGCATTAGGGAATTTATGCTTGATTCCTATTTTCTTTAGAAATCAAACACTACTTGGTGTGCACCTATAAGTTTGTTCAGTTCAGAGTACCGAGTAGGATCAATTACCAAAGTCCGAGGTGGTTCTGGGTTCTCAGTGGGAACAGTAACATTGGTCACAATGACTTGTGGCTTTTGTTCAGGCCACTGGTCGCTGATTAGCCACTGAGGTCCATTGAACCACATCTCTGCCTTTGTTAATTGCCGTAAAGTCAGTCCTCGGGAGAGATAGTCAGCTGGATTCTCTTTTGTGGGTACATATCTTAGTTTATACCCTGCTGACAACTCTCGTATTTCCTTAACGCGGTTACTCACGTAAGGATTCTTACTGTTATTGTTCTTAACCCACTGTACTGCCTCATTATCTGACCAAACTACTGTTTCTTTAAAGTGGATGTGGCGTAAGGCCTTGATCAAATAATGAGCCAATCTTACTCCTAACAGTAAGGCTGTTAATTCCAGTTGTGGCAGTGATCTTTTCTTTAAAGGTGCCACTCTGGCCTTTGATGTGAGCAAATTGGCTTGCCCATTTGTGACCAGGTAAGCTACTGTTCCATAAGCCTTTCCTGAGGCATCACAGAATACATGTAGCTTAATTGGTTCTTTTTCATTTACTACTGTGTTCCTGGGAACTTGACAGACTCTAGGGTACTTAAATCTTTTACTAACCTTGCCATTTTTCTTGTAGAGCAGGTGTTAGAAGATCATCCCAGCCTATCTTTTGTTGCCAACATTCCTGTATTATCAACTTCCCATTAATCAGTACTGGGCTTAATAGTCCTAATGGGTCGAAGGGTTTGCTGACTTGTGATAGTAATTTTCTCATTGTTAAGTTAGTGGTATCAGGCTCCACTGACTTGATTGTCAACTGATCTGTTGTCGTGTTCCATTCGACACCTAGTACCTTTGTCATCTCGGGTACCTGGTAATCGGGAAATTCAGTTGAGATCAGTTGATTTAATTTTTCATTGTTAGAGACCCAAGATTGGAGAGGCATATTGGCTCCCATTAATTCTCGATTGGCCTCATGGTATATGTCCAACAGTTTACTTTCACTGTTGGTTGTACCTTGAAAATTATCCACATACAGGTTTTTGCTAATTTCCGTCTTGTTTGGGCTATTGGACTTCTTCAAGTGCGTATCCAAGGTAGCTTGGAGCAGAAAAGGAGATGACGTGGCGCCAAAAAGGACAGAGGCAAACCGGTAAGTGATTAATTCACTGTTCGGATCGTTAGGATCCTTAATCCATAGGAACTTTGTGTAGTTCCGGTCTTCTTCTTGAAGACCTACCCTAAGGAATGCCTTGCTGATGTCGGCCGTATATGCATAAGTCCCAATACGGAACTTTAACAGCACGTCGTAAAGCCTTTGTGTTAGGCTAGGGCCAGTTTGAAGACAGTCGTTTAACGAAACACTACTCGGCCTCATTTTAGCACTGCAATTAAATACTATCCGTAATGGGGTAGTTGCAGAATTCTTCTGTACACAATGATGTGGTAAGTAGTGACCTTCCTTTGGGTTATCATTTGTAACAACTTCGATAAATTTGTCATCGAGTTGCTTCTGTATTATTTCATGGTACAACTTCAAGTTCTCAGGTTGTCTTTGTAAGCGCAACACCTGTGATCTCAATTGGTTTGTGCCATAAAATGGTTGACGGGTAGCTGAGGGTGATTCAGCTTCCATGGTAGCCTGACCCAGTATTGATTATCTCTGTATATAACTGAGTCCAGGTATTGTTTGTAAGTCCAGTCATCATCTGGGCTAGGTTGTTCAGGGACAATGCCGAGAGTTGCCAGGTCCCATAACTTGTGTACAGGGGATCAAGCTCTTCCTCGGACATGTCTCTGAGTTGCAGTGGAGACTGGTCTCCTAGTCATGCAACCATTACTGGGTTGGCATGTTGGTGTTCTACAGGTGCGGGTTGGTTTAGCCGTAATACAGGGCCTGTTAGCAAATAGCCACCTGCAGATGGTAACACGTTCATACCGTGTTTGTATTCCTTTCCTTTGATAAACTTATGGTAGACATCTGATCCCATAAGGATTCCAATATTGGAAAGGTTATCTGTTGTGATTTTATCAGCCAAATGAATTCCCTTTTTTCTAGGAATTTGGCTGTTGTCCCCAGACCATATACATACAGATCTGTTGGGAATCTATCTACTACTAGAGCTTGTACATTTTGTTCGTAACCTCCTAATCGTACTTTGGGTTGTACTACCTTGAAAACTCGGGCTCCTGAGTCAGTCAGGAATCCTGCTATTTTATTCGTGTCTCCTCTACAGGTGTAAGTTTCAGGGTATCTACCAACTCTTTGGATATAAAGGTCAATTGGGACCCTTGATCAAATAATCCACGTACGGTGGCTTTGTTCTCTCCATTTCTAATGATCAATCGTGCAGTAGGTAGAGCTGATTTATGTTTAGACCTTGTTGAGAAAACACTTATGTCAGGTAGCACAGTACAAAGCTGTACTGAGGTGTTAGTTCCTTCCTCCTCCTGTGGTTTGGCAGACTTTGTACTTGAATCCCCACAAAGTGCTGTATGGTGTTGACCCTTATGGCACCTATAACAGGTGCGTATTGTTGATGTGCAGCTGTCGGGATGATGTTCCCTTATACACTTGGTACATCTATGTAACTCCTTGAGTCGTTTTATGCGTGTTGCACGATCGGGGTAACGTCTGCAATTGTACATGGAATGTGATTGTTCACAGAACAGACATGGTCTCCAGACGTTAACAGTATCTTGAGGAGTCACCGATTTGGGTGACGCGTTACCTGTAGGTTTGGAGGTACCAACTGCGTATGTGCCCACACTGCCTTGTCTCCACTTTGGAGAGGAGAAGTTGTTTTAGATTTGTTTGGAGTACTGTTTGTACTCTGTTGTTTACTATTAGTAGTAGACGAAGGTTTAGATGTCGCTTTTTCATCTGGGATAACTCTTTCTCGTTCTATGATGGTTTGTAACCCCTTTGTAATCTCTGTTACTGTCAGATATGACTTTCCATACAACACAAACAACTTATCCAGGATGTCCCTGGGTAATTTGCGAGTCATATGGACTTGGATTATCCAGTCTGATTCATCCAAGTTTACTTTATTTTAAGTGCCTTAAGCAAAGACTCCGCTCCAATCTAAGGCTTGGAGTGAGACTGCTGTATTATTTGGATGTTTAATATCTAANTATGTCTCTGGTTATGTCTCTGGGTATGACGCTGGCTATGTCTCTGCATATGTCGCTGGGTATGTCTCTTGCTATGTCTCTGGGTATGTCGCTATCTATGTCTTTGGCTATGTCGCTGGCTATGTCTCTGGGTATATCGCTGGCTATGTTGCTGGGTATGTCGCTGGCTGTGTCTCTGGGTATGTCGCTGGCTATGTCGCTGGCTATGTCGCTGGCTATGTCTCTAGCTATGTCGCTGGCTATGTCTCTGGCAATGTCGCTGTCGATGTCTCTGGCTATGTCGCTGGCTATATCTCTGGTATGTTGCTAGCTATGTCTTTGGCTATGTCGCTGGCTATGTCGCTGGGTATGTCGCTGGCTGTTTCGGTGTGTATGTTGCTGGCTATATCACTGGCTATGTCTCTGGCTATGTCGCTGGCTTTGTCTCTGGCAATGCCGCTGGCTATATCGCTGCCTATGTCTCTGGCTATGTCTCTGGATATGACGCTGGCTTTGTCGCTGGGTATGTTGCTGGTTATGTTGCTGGCTATGTCGCTGGCTATGTCGCTGGCTATGTCGCTGGCTATGTCGCTGACTATGTCTCTGGCTATGTCGCTGGCTATGTCTTTCGGTATGTCGCTGACTATGTCTCTAACTTTGTTTCTGGGTATGTCGCTGGCTATGTCGCTGGCTATGTCGCTGGGTATGTCTCTGGCTGTGACGCTGGGTATGTCGCTGGGTATGTCGCAGGCAATGTCTCTGGCTTTGTCGCTGGCCTTGTTGCTGGCTATGTCTTATCCATGTCTCTGGCTATGTCGTGGCTATGTCCCTGGTTATGTCTATGGCTATGTCACTGGCTATGTCGCTGGCTATGTCGCTGGCTATGTCTCTGTGTATGTTGCTGGCTATGTCTCTAGGTATGTCGCTGGCTATGTCTCTGGCTATGTCTCTGGCTATGTCTCTGGCTATGTCTCTGTGTATGTCACTGGCTATGTCACTGGGTATGTTTCTGAGTATGTCTTTGGGTATGTCGGTGGGTATGTCTCTGGGTATGTCTCTGGGTTTGTCGCTGGCTTTGTCTCTGGGTATTTCGCTGGCTATGTCTCTGACTATGTCGCTGGATATGTCGCTGGCTATGTCGCTGGTATGTCTCTTGCTACGTCTCTGGCTATGTCGCTGGCTTTGTCTCTGGCTATGTCTCTGGCTATGTCGCTGGCTATGTCGCTGGCTTTGTATTTGGCTATGTCGCTGGCTATCTCCCTGGCTATGTCTCTGGCTATGTCGCTGGCTCTGTCGCTGGCTATGTCTCTGTCTATGTCTCTGGCTATATCTCTGGATATGTCGCTGGCTATGTCTCTGGCTATTTTTCTGGATATGTCGCTAGCTGTGTCGCTGGCTATGTCTCTGGCTATGTCTCTGGCTATGTCGCTGGCTATGTCGCTGGGTATGTCGCTGGCTGTGTCTCTGGGTATGTCTCTGGGTATGTCTCTGGGTATGTCTCTGGGTATGTCTCTGGGTATGTCTCTGGGTATGTCTCTGGGTTTGTGGCTGGCTTTGTCTCTAGGTATTTCGCTGGCTGTGTCTCTGGGTATGTCGCTGGCTATTTCTCTGGCTATGTCGCTAGCTGTGTTGCTAGCTATGTCTATGGCTATGTCTCTGGCTATGTCTCTGGCTATGTCGCTGGGTATGCCTCTAGCTATGTCTCTGGGTATGTCGCTTGCTATGTCTTTGGCTATGTCGCTGTCTATGCCTCTGGGTATGTCGCTGGCTATGTCTCTGGGTATGTCGCTGGCTGTGTCTCTGGGTATGTCCCTGGCTATGTCGCTGTCTATGTTGCTGGCTATGTCTCTGGCATTGACGCTGGGTATGTCGCTCGCTATGTCGCTGACTATGCCGCTGGCTATGTCGCTGGCATTGTCGCTGTCGATGTCTCTGGCTATGTCCTTAGCTATGTCTCTGGGTATGTTGCTAGCTATGTCTCTGGCAATGTCGCTAGCTATGTCGCTGGGAATCTCGCTGACTGTTTCGCTGGCTATGTCGCTGGTTATGTCTCTGGCTATATCTCTGGCTATGTCTCTGGGTATGTCGCTGGCTATTTCGCTGGCTATGTCTCTAGCTATGTCTCTGGCTATGTCTCTGGCTATGTCTCTGGCTATGTCGCTGGCTATATCGTTGGTTATGTCTCTAGCTATGTCTCTGGCTATGTTTCTGGCTATGTCACTGGCTATGTCTCAGGCTGTGTCTCAGGCTATGTCTCAGGCTATGTCTCTGTCTATGTCACTGGCTATGTCTCTGGCTATGTCTCTGGCTATGTCTCAGGCTATGTCTCACGCTATGTCTCTGGCTTTGTCGCTGGCTATGTCACTGGCTATGTCACTGGCTATGTCACTGGCTATGTCGCTGGCTATGTCTCTGGCTATGTCTCTGGCTATGTCACTGGCTATGTCGCTGGCTATTTCTCTGGCTATGTCGCTGGCTATGTCGCTGGCTATTTCTCTGGCTATGTCGCTGGCTATGTCTCTGGCTATGTCGCTGGCTATGTCACTGGCTATGTCACTGGCTATGTCTCTGGCTATGTCTCTGGCTATGTCTTTGGCTATTTCGCTGGCTATGTCGCTGGCTATGTCGCTGGCTATTTCTCTGGCTATGTTGCTGGCTATGTCGCTGGCTATGACGCTGGCTATGGGGCTGGCTATGTCGCTGGCTATTTCTCTGGGTATGTCGCTGGCTATGGCGCTGGCTATGTCGCTGGCTATGTCGCTGGCTATTTCTCTGGCTATGTCGCTGGCTATGTCGCTGGCTATGGCGCTGGCTATGTCGCTGGCTATGTCTCTGGCTATGTCTCTGACTATGTCGCTGGCTATGTCACTGGCTATGTCTCTGGCTATGTCGCTGGCTATGTCTTTGGCTATGTCGCTGGCTATGTCACTGGCTATGTCTCTGGCTATGTCGCTGGCTTTGTCACTGGCTATGTCTCTGGCTATGTCGCTGGCTATGTCACTGGCTATGTCTCTGGCTATGTCACTGGCTATGTCTCTGGCTATGTCGCTGGCTTTGTCACTGGCTCTGTCTCTGGCTATGTCGCTGGCTATGTCTCTGGCTATGTCACTGGCTATGTCGCTGGCTATGTCCCTGGCTATGTCGCTGGCTATGTCTCTGGCTATGTCTCTGGCTATGTCGCTGGCTATGTCTTTGGCTATGTCGCTGGCTATGTCACTGGCTATGTCTCTGGCTATGTCGCTGGCTTTGTCACTGGCTATGTCTCTGGCTATGTCGCTGGCTATGTCACTGGCTATGTCTCTGGCTATGTCTCTGGCTATGTCACTGGCCATGTGTCTCGCTATGTCACTGGCCATGTGTCTGGCTATGTCTCTGGCTATGTCACTGGCTATGTCGCTGGCTATGTCCCTGGCTATGTCGCTGGCTATGTCCCTGGCTATGTCGCTGGCTATGTCTCTGGCTATGTCGCTGGCTTTGTCACTGGCTATGTCTCTGGCTATGTCGCTGGCTATGTCACTGGCTATGTCTCTGGCTATGTCTCTGGCTATGTCACTGGCCATGTGTCTCGCTATGTCACTGGCCATGTGTCTGGCTATGTCACTGGCTATGTCGCTGGCTATGTCACTGGCCATGTGTCTCGCTATGTCACTGGCCATGTGTCTGGCTATGTCACTGGCCATGTCTCTGGCTATGTCACTGGCTATGTCTCTAGCTATGTCTCTGGCTATGTCTCTGGCTATGTCGCTGGCTATGTCCCTGGCTATGCTACTGGCTATGTCTCTGGCTATGTCGCGGGACATGACTGGATAGAAATCCGAATAAGGAATCCCTATTGGGGAAATATGATAAGTACTAATGGGCTCTTTAGCACTGGCGTCCACCCGTAGTTTCAAGATAACACCAATACTGATGGAACCAGAACAATTGACTGTCTTAAATCTGTTAGAGATAAGAAACAACCAATATTGAATTCCGATTACCACAGGATGCAAAGGTTTACTGACTCCAGAGCCACGAGGGCACTGCCAGAGCTGCGAGGGCACTGCTAGAGCTGCGAGGGCACTGCCAGAACCACGAGGGCACTGCCCGAGCTGCGAGGGCTCTTCCAGAGCTGCGAGGGCACTGCCAGAGCTGCGAGGGCACTGCCAGAGCTGCGAGGGCACTGCCATAGCCACGAGGGCACTGCCAGAGCTGCGAGTGCACTGCCATAGCCACGAGTGCACTGCCATAGCCACGAGTGCACTGCTAGAGCCCCGAGGGCACAGCCAGAGCCCCGAGGGCACTGCTAAACCTGCGAGGGCACTGCCAGAGCTCCGAGGGCACTGCCATAGCCACGAGGGCACTGCCAGAGCCACGAGAGCACTGCCAGAGCCCCGAGGGCACTGCCAGAGCTGCGAGTGCACTGCCATAGCCACGAGGGTGGCTATGTCTCTGGCATTGTCGACGAGGGCAGAGCAGCGAGGGCACTGCCAGAGCCGCGAGGGCACTGCTAAATCTGCGATGGCAGTGCCAGAGCCCCGAGGGCACTGCCAGAGCCCCAAGGGCACTGCCAGGGCCCCGAGGGCACTGCCAGAGCCCCGAGGGCACTGCTAAACCTGCGAGGGCACTGCCAGAGCTCCGAGGGCACTGCCAGAGCCACGAGAGCACTGCCAGAGCCGCGAGGGCACTGCCAGAGCCCCGAGGGCACTGCTAAACCTGCGATGGCACTGCCAGAGCCCCGAGGGCACTGCCAGAGCCACGAGAGCACTGCCAGAGCCGCGAGGTCACTGCCAGAGCCTCGAGGGCACTGCCAGAGCCACGAGGGCACTGCCAGGGCCGCGAGAGCACTGCCATAGCCACGAGAGCACTGCCAGGGCCGCGAGGGCTCTGTGAGGGCCCCGAGGACACTGCCAAACTTATTCTGTGGCTCTGAGTCTGCCAACTTAGTGTGGGCAATGGAGTGACTGGGAAGCAAAATATTCAAGAAACAAAGGTGTCAGGAGAGATGAGAGAACGTACAGGCGTTCACCATTGGGTGAAGGCCTTGCTGAACCTCACCATTGGCACCGTCCGTGGGAACAAGGAGGGAACAACACGAGATGCAACAACACATATTGCACATGTGAACAGAAACAGACTCTTGCAAATGAGTCAACCATTCAGGAAATGGCAGCTGGCAAGAGGGACCAATAGGCCCTCCTTTGGGACAACATTGCAACACAAACGCCGGCGAGGGTGTTGCAGAGAGTGAAGGAGGCTGCAACGGTCGAGGCCATCCTGCAGAGCCTGCCTGCAACCATCCTGCAGAGCCTGCCTGCAACCATCCTGCTGAGCCTTCCTGCAACCATCCTGCTGAGCCTGCCTGCAACCATCATGCAGAGCCTGCCTGCAACCATCTTGCAGAGCCTGCCTGCAACCATCTTGCAGAGCCTTGCTGCAACCATCCTGCAGAGCCTGCCTGCAACCATCTTGCAGAACCTGCCTGCAACCATCCTGCAGAGCCTGCCTGCAACCATCTTGCAGAACCTGCCTGCAACCATCTTGCAGAGCCTGCCTGCAACCATCCTGCAAAGCCTGCCTGCAACCATCCTGCTGAGCATGCCTGCAACCATCCTGCAGAGCCTGCCTGCAACCATCCTGCTGAGCCTGCCTGCAACCATCTTGCAGAGCCTGCCTGCAACCATCATGCAGAGACTGCCTGCAACCATCCTGCAGAGCCTACCTGCAACCATCCTGCAGAGCCTGCCTGCAACCATCCTGCAGAGCCTGTTTGCAACCATCATGCAGAGCCTGCCTGCAACCATCCTGCCTGCAACGATTCTACAGAGCCTGCCTGCAACCATCCTGCAGAGCCTGCCTGCAATCATCCTTCAGAGCCTTCCTGCAACCATCCTGCAGAGCCTTCCTGCAACCATCCTGCAGAGCCTGCCTACAACTATCCTGCAGAGCCTGCCTGCAACCATCCTACAGAGCCTGCCTGCAACCATCCTGCAGAGCCTGCCTGCAACCATCCTGCAGAGCCTGCCTGCAACCATCCTGCTGAGCCTGCCTGCAGCCATCCTGCAGAGCCTGCCTGCAACCATCCTGCAGAGACTGCCTGCAACCATCCTGCAGAGCCTACCTGCAACCATCATGCAGAGCCTGCCTGCAACCATCCTACAGAGCCTGCCTGCAACCATCCTGCAGAGCCTGCCTGCAACCATCCTGCAGAGCCTGCCTGCAACCATCCTGCAGAGCCTGCCTGCAACCATCCTGCAGAGACTGCCTGCAACCATCCTGCAGAGCCTACCTGCAACCATCCTGCAGAGCCTGCCTGCAACCATCCTGCAGAGCCTGCCTGCAACTATCCTGCAGAGCCTGTTTGCAACCATCATGCAGAGCCTTCCTGCAACCATCCTGCAGAGCCTTCCTGCAACCATCCTGCAGAGCCTGCCAACAACCATCCTGCAGAGCCTGCCTGCAACGATTCTGCAGAGCCTGCCTACAACTATCCTGCAGAGCCTGTTTGCAACCATCATGCAGAGCCTTCCTGCAACCATCCTGCAGAGCCTTCCTGCAACCATCCTGCAGAGCCTGCCTACAACTATCCTGCAGAGCCTGCCTGCAACCATCCTACAGAGCCTGCCTGCAACCATCCTGCAGAGCCTGCCTGCAACCATCCTTCAGAGCCTGCCTGCAATCATCCATCAGAGCCTTCCTGCAACCATCCTGCAGAGCCTTCCTGCAACCATCCTGCAGAGCCTTCCTGCAACCATCCTGCAGAGCCTTCCTGCAACCATCCTGCAGAGCCTGCCAACACTATCCTGCAGAGCCTGCCTGCAACCATCCTGCAGAGCCTGCCTGCAACCATCCTGCAGAGCCTGCCTGCAACCATCCTGCCTACAACCATCCTGCAGAGCCTGCCTGCAACCATCCTGCAGAGCCTGCCTGCAACCATCCTGCAGAGCCTGCCTGCAACCATCCTTCAGAGCCTGCCTGCAATCATCCTTCAGAGCCTGCCTGCAACCATCCTGCAGAGCCTGCCTGCAACCATCCTGCAGAGCCTGCCTGCAACCATCCTGCTGAGCCTGCCTGCAACCATCCTGCAGAGCCTGCCTGCAACCATCCTGCAGAGCCTGCCTGCAAACCATCCTTCAGAGCCTGCCTGCAACCATCCTACAGAGCCTGCCTGCAACCATCCTACAGAGCCTGCCTGCAACCATCCTGCAGAGCCTGCCTGCAACCATCCTGCAGAGCCTGCCTGCAACCATCCTGCAGAGGCAGGCTGCAACCATCCTGCCTGCAACCATCCTGCAGAGCCTGCCTGCAACCATCCTGCAGAGCCTGCCTGCAACCATCCTGCAGAGCCTGCCTGCAACCATCCTGCAGAGCCTGCCTGCAACCATCTTGCAGAGGCAGGCTGCAACCATCCTGCCTGCAACCATCCTGCAGAGCCTGCCTGCAACCATCCTGCAGAGCCTGCCTGCAACCATCCTGCAGAGCCTGCCTGCAACCATCCTGCAGAGCCTGCCTGCAACCATCCTGCAGAGCCTGCCTGCAACCATCCTGCAGAGCCTGCCTGCAACCATCCTGCAGAGCCTGCCTGCAACCATCCTGCAGAGCCTGCCTGCAACCATCCTGCAGAGCCTGCCTGCAACCATCATGCAGAGGCAGGGCTGCAACCATCCTCCCTGCAACCATCCTGCAGAGCCTGCCTGCAATCATCCTGCAGAGCCTGCCTGCAACCATCTTGCAGAGGCAGGCTGCAACCATCCTGCCTGCAACCATCCTGCAGAGCCTGCCTGCAACCATCCTGCAGAGCCTGCCTGCAACCATCCTGCAGGAGTCCAAGCGATGTTAAAAGCTCTGTACCTCAAGGCACAGTCCTTGCACCGCTACTGTTCCTATTCTCATATCTGATATAGACAAAAATACACGTCACAGCTTCGTGTCATCCTTCGCAGATGACACAAAAATCAGCATGAAAATTACCTCGCTGAAGACATTGAAAAACTACAAACAGATGTCAACAAAGTTTTTCGATTGGGCAGCAGAAAATAATATGATGTTAACAGCGATAAATTTCAGGTACGCATGTACGGCAAAAATGAGGATCGGAAACATAATACAAGGTACAAAACCCAATAAAATCTTCCTATAGTAGAAAACAGCATGTCAAGGATTTGGGAATATGATGTCTGACGATCTAACGTTTAGGGAGCAGAACCAAGCAAGTATCGCATCAGCAAGAAAAAATGATCGGATGGATTACGAGACTTTCAAATCCAGGATCCCATCACAATGGTTGTACTCTTCAAGTCAAGTTGTGTTGTCCGTCTCGAATACTGCTCAGGTACTACACTTCCCCCTTCAGAGCAGGAGAGATTGCTGAAAATAGAGGGGAATAAGGAACATATACGGCACGCATAGAACGAGAATAAAACACCTAAATGATTGGGATTCGTCTCAAAGCTCTCCAAATGTACTCTCTCTAGAAAGGAGACGAGAGAGATACCAAAATAATATACACGTGGAAAATACTGGTGGGCCAGGTCCCAAATCACACAGTAAAATACAACGTACTGGAGTGAACGATATGGAAGAAAATGCAAGATTGTTCCAGTGAAGAGCAGAGGTGCACTAGGGAGCAATCAGAGAACACTGTATAAACATCAGAGGGTCCGCGGTTGTTCAACGTCCTCCCAGCGACTATAAGAAGATTGCCGGAACAACCGTGGACATCTTCAAGAGAACACTGGACTGTTTCCTAAGAGTAAGTCCCGGATCAGCGGTCGTGGTGGGTATGTGGGCCTGCGGGACCGCTCCAAGCAACAGCTGGGTGGTCAAACTCTCACAAGTCGAGCCTGGCCTCGGGGCCGGGCTTGGGGGAGTAGAAGAACTCCCAGAACCCCTCAACCAGGTATCAACAGGTATCATACCGGTAGGGTAACAATGACCATAAGTGTGGAGGTGAACCACTGACCATCAGTGTGGAGGGTGTAACACAAACCCTCAGTGTGGAGGGTGTAACACGACCCATCAGTGTGGAGGGTGTTAAGCACCAACCAGCAGTGGGGAGGGTGTAACACCAACCAGTCAGTGTGGAGGGTGTAACACCAACCATCAGTGTGGAGGGTGTAACACGCACCATCAGGTGGCGGGTGTAACACTGACCATCAGTGTGGAGGGTGTTACAACTGTCCATCAGTGTGGAGGGTGTAACCACTGACATCAGTGTGGAGGGTGTAACACCATCCATCAGTGTGGAGGGTGTACAACTGACCATCAGTGTGGAGGGTGTAACACTGACCATCAGTGTTGGAGGGGTGTAACACTGACCATCGGTGGGAGGGGTGTACACACGACCATCAGTGTGGGAGGGTGTAGCCCCGACCATCAGTGTGGAGGGTGTAACACCAACCATCAGTGTGGAGGGTGTAACACCACCATCAGTGTGGGGGTGTAACACCACATTACTAGTGTGGAGGGTGTAACGACCATCAGTAGGTTGTAACACTGACCATCAGTGTGGAGGGTGTAACCACTGACCATCAGTGTGGATGGTGTAACACTGAGCAGCAGTGTGGAGGGTTGTAACACTGACCATCAGTGGGAGGGTGTAACACTGACCATCAAGTGTGGAGGGTGTAACACAATGAACTCTCAGTGTGGAGGGTGAAGCACTGACCATCAGTGTGGAGGGGTTAACACTGACCACAGTGTGTGAGGGTGTAACACGACCATCAGTGTGGAGGGGTGTAACACTGACCATCAGTGGTGAGGGTGTAGACACTGAATCCATCAGTGTGGGAAAGGGGGTGTAACACTGACGATTAGTGTGGAGGGTGTAACACATTCCATCAGTGTGGAGGGTGTAACACTGACCACAGTGTGGAGGGTGTGTAACGAAAGGAACACTGACCATCAGTGTTGGAGGGTGTATCATCCAACCATCATTAGTGTGGAGGGTGTAACACTGACCTATCAGTGTGGAGGGGTGTAGCACCAACCAGTCAGTGTGGAGGTGTAACACTGACCATCAGTGGTGGAGGGTGGAAACCCAACCATCAGTGTGGAGGTGAACACTGACCATCAGTGTGGCGGGTGTAAGCACTGACATCAGTGTGGAGGGTGTACCTCTGACCATCAGTGTGGAGGGGGTAACACTGCACTCAGTGTGGAGGGGTGTAACACCACCATCAGTGTGGAGGGTGTAACACTGACCATCAGTGTGTATGGTGTAACACTGATCATCAGTGTGGTGGGTGTAACACCAACCATACAGTGTGGACGGTGTGTACACTGAATCCATCAGTGTGGAGGGTGTAACACTGAACATCAGTGGGGAGGGTGTAACACGGACCATCAGTGGGGAGGGTGTAACACTGACCATCAGTGTGGAGGGTGTAACATTGACCATCGTGTGGAGGTGGTAACACCAACCATCATGTGTGGAGGGTGTAACACTGACATGCAGTGTGGGAGGGTGTAACACTGACCGTCAGTGTAGAGGGTGTAACACTGACCATCTTTGTGGAGGGTGTAACACCAACCATCAGTGTGGGGGGTGTAACACAGACCATCAGTGTGGAGGGTGTAACACGGACCATCAGTGTGGAGGGTGTAACACCAACCATCAGTGTGGAGGGTGTAACACCAACCATCATGGGAGGGTGTAACACTGACCATCATTGTGGAGGGTGTAACACCGACTATCAGTGTGGAGGGTGTAACAATGACCCATCAGTGTGGAGGGTGTAACACTGACATCAGTGTGGAGGGTCTAACACCAGACCCATCAGTGTGGAGGGTGTAGCACTAACTATCAGTGTGGAGGGTGTAACACTGACCATAAGTGTGGAGGGTGTAGCACTGACATTCAGTGTGGAGGGTGTAACACGAATCATCAGTGTGGAGGGTGTAACACGCAACCATCAGTGAGGAGGGTGTAACACTGACCACAGTGTGGGGGGTGTAGCACCAACCATCAGTGTGGAGGGGTGTAACACTGACCATCAGTGGATGGGTGCGTGTAACACATACCATCAGTGTGGAGGGTGTAACACGGTCCATCAGTGTGGAGGGTGTAACACTTGACAATCAGTGTGGAGGGTGTAACACTGACCATCAATTAGTGGAGGGTGTAACACTTGACCATCAGTGTGGAGGTGTAACACCTAACCATCAGTGTGGGTAGGGTGTAACACTGACCATCAGTGTGTAGTGTGTAACACCACGACCCTCAGTGTGTAGGGTGTAACACCAACCATCAATGTGGGAGGGTCTAACACTGACCATCAGTGTGGAGGGGTGTAACACTGACCATCAGTGTGGTGGGTGTAACACTGACCATCAGTGTGGAGGGTGTAACACTGACCATGCAGTGTGGAGGGTGTAACATTGGACCATCAGTGTGGAGGGGTGTAACACTGACCATCATTGTGGTTAGGCAGTTGTAACACCTGACATCAGTGTGGAGGGTGTACAACTGAGTACCCACAGTGTGGAGGGTGTACCACCAACCATCAATGTGGAGTGTGTAACACCAACCAGCAGTGTGGAGGGTGAAACACAGACCATCAGTGTGGGGGTGTGGGTACACAACCATCAGTGTGGTGGGGGTAACACTGACCATCAGTGTGGAGGGTGTATCATTGACCATCAGTGTGGAGGGCGAAGCACTGACCATCAGTGTGGTAGGGGTGTAACAGCTGACCATCAGTGTGGAGGTGGTAACATCCAAGCCATCAGTGTGGAGGGTGGTAATCACTGATCATCAGTGTGGAGGGTGTAACACCGACCATCAGTGTGGAGGGTGTAACACACCATCATGGTGTGGAGGGTGTAACACTAATCATCAGTGTGGAGGGTGTAGTACTGACCATCATTGTGGAGGGTGTAGCACCGACTATCAGTGTGGAGGGTGAAACACTGTCCATCAGTGTGGTGGGTGTAGCACTGACCATCAGTGTGGAGGGTAGTAACAACTGACCATCAATGTGGAGGGTGTAACACCAACCATCAGTGTGGAGGGTGTAACACCATCCATCAGTGTGGAGGGGTGTAACACTGACCATCAGCGTGTGGAGGGGTGGAACACTGACATCAGTGTGGAGGGTGTAACACCACCATCAGTGTGGATGGTGTAACACCAACCATCAGTGGTGGAGGTGTAACACTGACCATCAGTGGGAGGGTGTAACACTGACCAACCTTTGGAGGGTGTAACACTGACCAACCTTTGGAGGGTGTAACACTGACCATCAGTGTGGAGGGTGTAACACTGAACATTAGTGTGGAGGGTGTAACACCAACCATCAGTGTGAGGAGGGTGTAGCACCAACCATCAGTGTGGAGGTTGTAACACTGACCATCAGTGTGTATGGTGTAACACTGACCATCAGTGTGGATGGGTGTAACACTGGCCGTCAGTGGGGAGGGTGTAGCACTGACCATTAGTGTGGAGGGTGTAACACCAACCATCAGTGTGAGAAGGGTGTAACACTGACCATCAGTGTGTAGGGTTGAACACTGACCATTAGTGTGGAGGGTGAACACCAACCATCAGTGTGGAGGTGTACACCCAACCATCAGTTGTAGAGGTGTAACACGAACCATTAGTGTGGAGGGTGTAACACATTCCATCAGTGTGGAGGGTGTAACACCAACCATCAATGTGGAGGGTGTAACGACCAACCATCAGGGTGGAGGGTGTAACACCAACTATCAGTGTGGAGGGTGTAACACCAACCATCAATGTTTATAAACATCAAACGAGTTTGTGGCCCATGACTCCACGTGCCATTGGTTGTCACCGTGTGCAACATTGGTTAGCCCCCCCCCTCCCCCGTCCTAGTGTGGTGTCATGTGACAATGGATGTGTCCTGGTGTGTCAGAACATTGCCACTTGACAATGGATGTGTCCCAAAAGTACTGGTACCATGTGACAAGACACATTTTCGTCTTAGTGTTTCGTGTCATATGGCAATGATACGTGTGTCCTAGTGTTGCGTCGTGTGACAATGATACGTGTGTCCTAGTGTTGCGTCGTGTGGACAATGATGCGTGTGTCCTAGTGTCACGTCGTGTGTCCTGAGTGTCAGGGGGGGGGGGGGCGTCTGTGTGACCAATGATGCCGTGTGTCCTAGTGTCACTACGTCATGTGACAATGAGCGTGTGTCCTAGTGTCACGTCGTGTGGCAATGATACGTGTGTCCCTAGTGTCACGTCGTGGTGGTCAATGATACGTGTGGCCATGCGTTGCTGTGGCCTCAGCAACGCATGCGTGTTGATGAACCACAGCACACCACTGCCCATCACCCCGTCCTCCCCACCATGTCCCCCTCCCCCTGTCCCCGTCCTCCCCCACCCATTCCCCACTACCCTCCTCCGATGCATTCTCAAATTGATCTGATGTTCCCATCAGAAAAATTAGGAAACATCAAATGATCTGATGTTCCCCCCCTCACTGAAAACTAGCACAGAACAGTTAAAAAACTTAAATGAACAATGAAGAAATAAACCTAAACTATAATCACGACATGAACGGTATGGTAAACCAACACAGCTCAATTCCAACACAATTGTCACACAAAAGCTATATAAATAAACAAGGAAATGCTGCGTTTGTTCATATATCGCTAACTCTCCGAAGAGTCCTTCACACGGATTGCCTTGGAAATTCTTCACACAAGTTCCATTCGCATTACCCGAAGCGGTTTTTTATATATCACACTATATTGGTATGTCACGTCTGTGATTGGGAAAAACATTAAAAAAAAAAACTTGGGTTTTTTCATGTGAGAGAAGAAATCTTCGAAGCCTCTTTACCGATTTCTCTGAAATTGTTGACACGGCGTTGCATTCGAAATCGGCGCAGTGTGCTTTTCATATACCTACTATAGACATGCCTCACCTGTGTACCGGTAAAAACATGTTTATTTTTCAAAAACACGCCGCCATCTGTTGCACGTAATAGCAACAATACCACGCTACACTAAATATCTATGAATTCCCTTTCAATATTTCCGATTGCATTGATAAATTTTAGAAATTTTTTACCATAATAGATTTTGATTTACTTGATATTTATTATAGCATTATTTGCTGTGACAATTGTGTATGGAATTGGAGCTGAGTTGTTTACACATACCCGGTTCATTTCGTAAGTATAAGGTATAGATGCCACACCTGTGACAGGTAAAAACTTTTTTTTTTAAGCAAACAGCACTCTCTGTTGCACAAAAGAGCAACACACTAGCTAAATATGGTACGGTTCCATTTCAGTGTTTCTGTTTTCATTGATAAATTGAATTATCATAGATTTTGTTATTTGCATTTTGATTTAAATTATTTTTTGTATGACATTGCGTTGAATGTGAAGTGTGTTGTTTACCATACCGTTCATTCGTGAGTATAGGGTTTTTTATTTATTTTTTTTCACTTGCTTTTATCATTTCGTTTTTAATTGTGTTCTTATATTTCAGTGATGGGAACATCAGACATTTCATGTTCCCAATTATCTGATGGAACGCTCAGATCATTTGGGGAAGGCATCGAACGGGGGAGTGGAGAATGGTTAGGAGGACGAGGGAGCGGGAGATGGTGGATGGTGGAGGACCAGAGCACAGTGAAGGGGGGAAGTGGTGTGATAGATGAAGAGACTGGGAGTTAGGGATGGTGGGGACGATGGGACAGGGGGGAATTGGAGATTAGTGGAGAGGAGGAGCCCCCCCCCCCACCAATCTTCTACGGGAGGACAGGGGAAGTGGGGGGAAGGGTGGTGAGGACAAGGGGACAGTGGATTGGGGTGGTAGGGAGGAACTGGGGAGACAGGGGAAGGTATGGCTAGTGGGGCTCACGCAACGCATGGCACGTTAGTCTTGCGGTTTAAAAAAAAAAAACAAGCAAGCAAATGGTTTTTCCCCGTCAGCAGGAATGGGAAATCAATATAGTAGGCACATAAAACCCCGCTTGTATGCGAATGGGAACGTTATGTCAAACTTTCAAAGATATCGGTGAAGAACTTTCGAAGATTAGCGATTTTGACCAAACTATCATTTACATTTATTTATATTAGAAGACTAATTTATTATTTACAATTAATCATAATATTATGAATTAAAATTTGGACTGTAAATTTATGTTAGGTGCCAGCTATGTTTTTAATTTCGTAACTAATACCTCCGGAGGTGGATAACAAAACTATACTAAGTTAGTGATCGATAACTTAGTATGGGAACAACAGAGCTTAACTGTGGACCTTAGAGCCACACCTGTCTCTGCAGGATGTTGCAGGCAGGCTCTGCAGGATGGTTGCAGGCTGACTCTGCAGGATGGTTGCAGGCAGGTTCTGCAGGATGGTTGCAGCCAGCCTCTGCAGGATGGTTGCAGCCTGTGAGGTGGTTGCGGCAGGATGGTTGCAGGCAGGCTCTGCAGGATGGTTGCAACTCTCAGCAGGCTCTGCAGGATGGTTGCACTGACTCTGCAGGATGGTTGCAGGCAGGTTCTGCAGGATGGTTGCAGGCCGCTCTGTAGGATGGTTGCAGCCTGTCTCTGTCAGGATGGTTTGCAGGCAGGCTCGGGTGTGGCAGGCAGGCTCTGCAGGATGGTTGCAGCATTCTGCGGATGGTTGCGCAGCCTCGTGTGCAGGCACTCGAGTGTTGCAGGGCTCTGAGGTGTGCAGTCTTGCAGGATGGTTAGCATGCTCTGCAGGTGTCTCTGCCGAGGATGGTTGCAACCTGTTTCTGCAGGATGGTACCCTCGATGTGGTCAGCAGGTCTCTGTCAGGATGGTTGCAGGCCTGTGCTCTGTAGGATGGTTTGCAGGCAGGCTCTGCAGTGATGTTGCAGGCTGGCTCTGTCAGGATGGTTGCAGTAGCTCTGCAGGATGGTTGCATGCAGTTGGGTGTGTGGCGGTCTGCAGGATGGGTGCAGGCAGCTCTGTAGTCGTCAGGAATGGTTGCAGCTAGTCTCCCATGATGGTTGCAGACAGTGCTCTGTCAGGATGGTTGCAGGCTAGTCTCTGTCAGGATGGTTGCAGGTAGTCTCTGTCAGGATGGTGCAGGCCAGTCTCTGCTGATGGGAGGGCTTCTGCAGTTTGCAGCACTCAGGTGCGCGCTCTGCAGTGGTTGCAGGCAGCTCCCGGGTGCAGGGGTGCAGGATGGTTGCAGGCAGGCTTTGCAGGATGGTTGCAGGCAGTTCTCATGGTGCAGGAGGTTGCAGCAGTTACGTCTGCAGGATGGTGGCAGGCAGGCTCTGTCAGTATGGTTGCAGCAAGGACTCTGAAGATGTCAGGAGGTTCGCATGGCAGGCGTTCTGCAAGATGGATTGCAGGCAGGTCTGAAGATGGTTGCAGGCAGGCTCTG
>WNGS01158952.1:0-19942 GCA_020271785.1 Procambarus virginalis
GGTGTATGTCGTATAGAAGGGTCCATGCTTTACACATGCCAGGGACACCCAAACCTTACATTTGCCAGGGACGCCCAAACCTTACATTTGCCAGGGACGCCCAAACCTTACATTTGCCAGGGACGCCCAAACCTTACATTTGCCAGGGACGCCCAAACCTTACATTTGCCAGGGACGCCCAAACCTTACATTTGCCAGGGACGCCCAAACCTTACATTTGCCAGGGACGCCCAAACATTACACATGCCAGGGACGCCCAAACCTTACACATGCCAGGGACGCCCAAACCTTACATTTGCCAGGGACGCCCAAACCTTACACATGCCAGGGACGCCCAAACCTTACACATGCCAGGGACGCCCAAACCTTACACATGCCAGGGACGCCCAAACCTTACACATGCCAGGGACGCCCAAACCTTACATTTGCCAGGGACGCCCAAACCTTACACATGCCAGGGACGCCCAAACCTTACACATGCCAGGGACGCCCATACCTTACACATGCCAGGGACGCCCAAACCTTACACATGCCAGGGACGCCCAAACCTTACACATGCCAGGGACGCCCAAACCTTACACATGCCAGGGACGCCCAAACCTTACACATGCCAGGGACGCCCAAACCTTACACATGCCAGGGACGCCCAAACCTTACACATGCCAGGGACGCCCAAACCTTACATTTGCCAGGGACGCCCAAACCTTACACATGCCAGGGACGCCCAAACCTTACACATGCCAGGGACGCCCAAACCTTACACATGCCAGGGACGCCCAAACCTTACACATGCCAGGGACGCCCAAACCTTACATTTGCCAGGGACGCCCAAACCTTACACATGCCAGGGACGCCCAAACCTTACACATGCCAGGGACGCCCAAACCTTACACATGCCAGGGACGCCCAAACCTTACACATGCCAGGGACGCCCAAACCTTACATTTGCCAGGGACGCCCAAACCTTACACATGCCAGGGACGCCCAAACCTTACATTTGCCAGGGACGCCCAACCTTACACATGCCAGGGACGCCCAAACCTTACACATGCCAGGGACGCCCAAACCTTACACATGCCAGGGACGCCCAAACCTTACACATGCCAGGGACGCCCAAAACCTTACACATGCCAGGGACGCCCAAACCTTACACATGCCAGGGACGCCCAAACCTTACACATGCCAGGGACGCCCAAACCTTACATTTGCCAGGGACGCCCAAACCTTACACATGCCAGGGACGCCCAAACCTTACATTTGCCAGGGACGCCCAAACCTTACACATGCCAGGGACGCCCAAACCTTACACATGCCAGGGACGCCCAAACCTTACACATGCCAGGGACGCCCAAAAGTTACACATGCCAGGGACGCCCAAACCTTACACATGCCAGGGACGCCCAAAAGTTACACATGCCAGGGACGCCCAAACCTTACATATACTTTGAAAGGTCCCAAACTACATATAATTCGGAAATGTTCACAATGAATCAGATGTTCACAAAGAGTAAATGTTCACATTGAACACCCGTAGAACAAGAGGGTAAGGCTGGGAATCCAAGACTCGGTGATTCATTGGGATATTAGATAGTTCCTGTTAGTTCAAGAGTAGTGAGAAAATAGCACGACCAGCAGGAGCAGGCTATAGTGACCGTGACACCATTGGTAAAATTAGAAAAGACATGTAAATAGGTCAGGGGTCATTGCATTAGACAAGTGGCAGATATGAAAGAAGAGTCCAAGAGCTAATGTTTGATCCCGCAGGTACAAATAGGTGAATACGCAAGGTGAGTACTTGCCCCCGCACCGTAACCATGGTTACAGTGTTGTTACACCGTGTTACGTATAGTCACACTGTGTTATGTATAGTCACACTGTGTTACGTACAGTCACACTGTGTTACGTACAGTCCCACTGTGTTACGTACAGTCACACTGTGTTACGTACAGTCCCACTGTGTTACGTACAGTCACACTGTGTTACGTACAGTCACACTGTGTTACGTACAGTCACACTGTGTTACGTGTAGTCAAACTGTGTTACGTGTAGTCACACACTCGTACCTGACTCTGGACTTACGTACAGAAAGTAAGAAGGAATGGGTTGACCTACTCTATGGGTTGACCTCCTCTATGGGTTGACCTCCTCTATGGGTTGACCTCCTCTATGGGTGACCTCCTCTATGGGTTGACCTCCTCTATGGGTTGACCTACTCTATGGGTTGACCTCCTCTATGGGTTGACCTCCTCTATGGGTTGACCTACTCTATGGGTTGACCTCCTCTATGGGTTGACCTCCTCTATGGGTTGACCTCCTCTATGGGTTGACCTACTCTATGGGTTGACCTCCTCTATGGGTTGACCTCCTCTATGGGTTGACCTCCTCTATGGGTTGACCTACTCTATGGGTTGACCTCCTCTATGGGTTGACCTACTCTATGGGTTGACCTCCTCTATGGGTTGACCTCCTCTATGGGTTGACCTCCTCTATGGGTTGACCTCCTCTATGGGTTGACCTCCTCTATGGGTTGACCTACTCTATGGGTTGACCTCCTCTATGGGTTGACCTACTCTATGGGTTGACCTCCTCTATGGGTTGACCTCCTCTATGGGTTGACCTACTCTATGGGTTGACCTCCTCTATGGGTTGACCTACTCTATGGGTTGACCTACTCTATGGTTGACCTACTCTATGGGTTGACCTACTCTATGGGTTGACCTACTCTATGGGTTGACCTACTCTATGGGTTGACCACCTCTATGGGTTGACCTACTCTATGGGTTGACCTACTCTATGGGTTGACCTACTCTATGGGTTGACCTCCTCTATGGGTTGGCCTCCTCTATGGGTTGACCTCTATGGGTTGACCTACTCTATCGGTTGACCACCGTACCCTACAAACGGTTTAGGGCCATAAATCCCTCACTGTATTTAGTATAAAAAACAATCCGTATGTTCCATCAGTTATAACCTTTGTTTATAAAGTTGGGACAACACAGCCAGCTGAGTGACACCTGTCTCCCTCACACCTGTTACCACCAAGCCACAAAAAATCAGAATTAAATAACGGTTTTATGGCAATGGTGTTAATATTAGCGTGATATAGTAACGAGATATTTGTGTCAGCCAGATATTAATATTAATGAGTATTTATGTTAGCGGGTGTTAATGTTAGCGAGTATTAACATTAACCAATATTAATGTTGGTTATGTATTCTTATTTGTAAGAATATTGTGAGACTGTAATGGATGCAGGCGATGGAATGCATGCTAATGTGNGTCTGCTGTGTTGATGAGGACGGTCTGCTGTGTTGATGAGGACGGTCTGCTGTGTTGATGAGGACGGTCTGCTGTGTTGATGAGGACGGTCTGCTGTGTTGATGAGGACGGTCTGCTGTGTTGATGAGGACGGTCTGCTGTGTTTGATGAGGACGGTCTGCTGTGTTGATGAGGACGGTCTGCTGTGTTGATGAGGACGGTCTGATGTGTTGATGAGGACGGTCTGCTGTGTTGATGATGCGGCCTGCTGTGTTGATGAGGGCGGTCTGCTGTGTTGATGAGGACGGTCTGCTGTGTTGATGAGGACGGTCTGCTGTGTTGATGAGGACGGTCTGCTTTGTTGATGAGGACGGTCTGCTGTGTTGATGAGGACAGTCTGCTGTGTTGATGAGGACGGTCTGCTGTGTTGATGAGGACGGTCTGCTGTGTTGATGAGGACGGTCTGCTGTGTTGATGAGGACGGTCTGCTTTGTTGATGAGGACGGTCTGCTGTGTTGATGAGGACAGTCTGCTGTGTTGATGAGGACGGTCTGCTGTGTTGATGAGGACGGTCTGCTGTGTTGATGAGGACGGTCTGCTGTGTTGATGAGGACGGTCTGCTGTGTTGATGAGGACGGTCTGCTGTGTTGATGAGGACGGTCTGCTGTGTTGATGAGGACGGTCTGCTGTGTTGATGAGGACGGTCTGCTGTGTTGATGAGGACGGTCTGCTGTGTTGATGAGGACGGTCTGCTGTGTTGATGAGGACGGTCTGCTGCGTTGATGACGGTCTGCTGTGTTGATGAGGACGGTCTGCTGTGTTGATGAGGACGGTCTGCTGTGTTGATGAGGACGGTCTGATGTGTTGATGAGGACGGTCTGATGTGTTGATGAGGACGGTCTGCTGTGTTGATGAGGGCGGTCTGCTGTGTTGATGAGGACGGTCTGCTGTGTTGATGAGGACGGTCTGCTGTGTTGATGAGGACGGTCTGCTTTGTTGATGAGGACGGTCTGCTGTGTTGATGAGGACGATCTGCTGTGTTGATGAGGACAGTCTGCTGTGTTGATGAGGACGGTCTGCTGTGTTGATGAGGACGGTCTGCTGTGTTGATGAGGACGGTCTGCTTTGTTGATGAGGATGGTCTGCTTTGTTGATAAGGACGGTCTGCTGTGTTGATGAGGACGGTCTGCTGTGTTGATGAAGACGGTCTGCTGTGTTGATGAGGACGGTCTGCTGTGTTGATGAGGACGGTCTGCTTTGTTGATGAGGACGGTCTGCTGTGTTGATGAGGGCGGTCTGCTGTGTTGATGAGGACGGTCTGCTGTGTTGATGAGGACGGTCTACTGTGTTGATGAGGACGGTCTGCTGTGTTGATGAGGACGGTCTGCTGTGTTGATGAGGACGGTCTGCTGTGTTGATGAGGACGGTCTGCTGTGTTGATGAGACGGTCTGCTGTGTTGATGAGGACGGTCTGCTGTGTTGATGAGGACGGTCTGCTTTGTTGATGAGGACGGGCTGCTGTGTTGATGAGGACGATCTGCTGTGTTGATGAGGACAGTCTGCTGTGTTGATGAGGACGGTCTGCTTTGTTGATGAGGACGGTCTGCTGTGTTGATGAGGACGATCTGCTGTGTTGATGAGGACAGTCTGCTGTGTTGATGAGGACGGTCTGCTGTGTTGATGAGGACGGTCTGCTGTGTTGATGAGGACGGTCTGCTTTGTTGATGAGGACGGTCTGCTTTGTTGATAAGGACGGTCTGCTGTGTTGATGAGGACGGGCTGCTGTGTTGATGAGGACGATCTGCTGTGTTGATGAGGACAGTCTGCTGTGTTGATGAGGACGGTCTGCTTTGTTGATGAGGACGGTCTGCTGTGTTGATGAGGACGATCTGCTGTGTTGATGAGGACAGTCTGCTGTGTTGATGAGGACGGTCTGCTGTGTTGATGAGGACGGTCTGCTGTGTTGATGAGGACGGTCTGCTTTGTTGATGAGGACGGTCTGCTTTGTTGATAAGGACGGTCTGCTGTGTTGATGAGGACGGGCTGCTGTGTTGATGAGGACGGTCTGCTGTGTTGATGAGGACGATCTGCTGTGTTGATGAGGACGGTCTGCTGTGTTGATGAGGACGGTCTGCTGTGGTGATGAGGACGGGCTGCTGTGTTGATTAGGACGGTCTGCTGTGTTGATGAGGACGATCTGCTGTGTTGATGAGGACGGTCTGCTGTGTTGATGAGGACGGGCTGCTGTCTTGATGAGGATGGTCTGCTTTGTTGATGAGGACGGTCTGCTGTGTTGATGAGGACGGTCTGCTGTGTTGATGAGGACGGGCTGCTGTGTTGATGAGGACGGTCTGCTTCGTTGATGAGGACGGGCTGCTGTGTTGATGAGGACGGTCTGCTGTGTTGATGAGGACGGGCTGCTGTGTTGATGAGGACGGTCTGCTGTGTTGATGAGGACGATCTGCTGTGTTGATGAGGACGGTCTGCTGTGTTGATGAGGACGGTCTGCTGTGGTGATGAGGACGGGCTGCTGTGTTGATTAGGACGGTCTGCTGTGTTGATGAGGACGATCTGCTGTGTTGATGAGGACGGTCTGCTGTGTTGATGAGGACGGGCTGCTGTCTTGATGAGGATGGTCTGCTTTGTTGATGAGGACGGTCTGCTGTGTTGATGAGGACGGTCTGCTGTGTTGATGAGGACGGGCTGCTGTGTTGATGAGGACGGTCTGCTTCGTTGATGAGGACGGGCTGCTGTGTTGATGAGGACGGTCTGCTTCGTTGATGAGGACGGGCTGCTGTGTTGATGAGGACGGTCTGCTTCGTTGATGAGGACGGGCTGCTGTGTTGATGAGGACGGTCTGCTGTGTTGATGACGACGGTCTGCTGTGTTGATGACGGTCTGCTTTGTTGATGAGGACGGTCTGCTGTGTTGATGAAGACGGTCTGCTGTGTTGATGAGGACGGTCTGATGTGTTGATGAGGACGGTCTGCTGTGTTGATGAAGACGGTCTGCTTTGTTGATGAGGACGGGCTGCTGTGTTGATGAGGACGGGCTGCTGTGTTGATGAGGCCGTTCTCCATGGGTTAACGTTCAGCATCTGGGAGGACGCAGGTTCGATACCGCCACACTGCTCCAGAGATGTCATCATTGATACGTCACACTGTAGTGTTCTCATTATGTAGAAGCTCTCCATATTTTATCATCAACCGCTGTCGTTTAGAGCGACGAGCGGCGACACTTGGCTCACAGTGGTTTAATGGACGGAAGTTGGGTCCCGGCTGTCAATTTAAGAAACTGAATATTGCGTTAATAATTAAACGAGGCCATTAGGCACTGACGAGCAGACAGTGCGAAGGTATTTATGTGTGGAGGTGAACGTCAAGTTGAAGGCCAGGTGTAGCTTCCTCTCATTATGACCTGATGATATAGTAATGTGGCCGGATACCTGGCAGGTTGAGCTCTGTGGCTCTGGCTCTCTGGCTCAGGCTCTCTGGCTCTCTGGCTCTGTGGCTCAGGCTCTCTGGCTCTTTGGTTCTAGCTCTCTGGCTCTGGCTCTGTGGCTCTGGCTCTGTGGCTATGGCTCTGTGGCTCTGGGTCTGGGTCTCTGGCGCAGGCTCTCTGGCTCCGGCTCTCTGGCTCTGGCTCTGTGGCTCTGGGTCTCTGGCTCTGGCTCTGTGGCTCTGGCTCTGTGGTTCTGGCTCTGTGACTCTGGCTCTGTGGCTCTGGGTCTCTGGCTCTGTGCCTCTGGCTCTCTGGCTCTGGCTCTGTGGCTCTGGCTCTCTGGCTCTGGCTCTGTGGCCAGAAATACAGAAGCCAAAGGAAAGAAGGAAACGGAATAGAAGCACTGAAGCTTGCAGCCTATACATAGATATAACAAGAATATCGGGAAGAACTACGAAAATTATATTGCTTTTAAACCAAGAAATAAAGACAACCAAAGAAAACAATTTTATAGTTATAAGAGAAAATGACAACGACAAGTTTACAAAACACTGAAGGTAAATACTGTCTACAGGAAATGAGGAAATCTGCGAGGTACTACACCTGTGCTTCCTGAAGTGTCATAACTGAGCTGCTTCCAGTGACTACGGGCTCGCCATAGCCCGTGCTACCTGCAACTTTTTGTTCCAGGTAGCGAATCTTAAAGAACAACAACATGCTTCCAGTGTTAGGAGAGGGAAGGAAGGAAGGAAGGAATTATCAAGGGAAAGCGCCAAGCCATTACGATTATATAGCACTGGGAAGGGGTCAGGATAAGGATTTGGGATAGGACGGGTGAAGGAATGGTGCCCCAACCACTTGGACGGTCGGGGATTGAACGCCGATCTGCATGAAGCGAGACCGTCGCTCTACCGTCTAGCCCAAGTGTTAGGAGAGGAGATAACCCTAGAGGTGAGACTGGGAAATGTTGAGATAACGAAGGCAGATCTAGCAACACTGCACGAAACTAAAGCTATTTGATCAGACAATATATCCTCATGGGTGTCAAGAGAAGTGACACAGGCCCTCAGCGTAACTCTGGCATTCATTTTTTATGAGTCACACACACACAAAGGGGGAGTTGCCCAGCTGCTGGAAGAAGGCAAATGTGGTACCAATTTACAAGAAGATAGAGAAGAGGCACTTAACTACAGACCAGTGTCACTAACGAGTATCACCTGTAAAGTCCACGAACAATATAATAAGGATAAGAATAGTTACACACCTGGAGAGAATAGGATTTGTAGACAAACATCAACAGAACTTTAATGAGGAAAATCATGCATTAAAAATATACTGAAGTTTTGTGGTATAGTAACGAGAATACGACTGGACTGAGAAAATTTGGGCAGATTGTGCATTCCTAGACTACCAAAAAAGGCCTTTGACACGGTACCTTAGAAGAGAGTACTACACAAAGTAGAGGGGGGGGGCAGGTGGGAAAGTACTGACAAGGGTGTGTTATTACCTAACAGATAGGAGTCAGAGTGTCACATTAAGGGGCAAGAAGCCAGACTGGCTTAGGGTAACAATTAAGTAGAGTGCCTCAAAGGTCGTTGCTGGGATCCATACTATTTTTCATTTATGCAAATGACCTAGCTATCTACAGGACTTAAAGTCTTAATTGTCATTCTGTGCAGACGATCCAAATTAACGAGAAGTGCTGGAACAGATGAGGATTGTAATATTCTCCAAGATGACTTAGATAAGCTGCAGAATTGGTCCGAGAAATGGCTACTGGAGTTTAATACCAGCAAGTGTAAAGTGATGGAAATGGGAACGGGTGTTAGGAGGAGACCAAAAGAACACTATACCATAAAGAGAAACTCCCTATAATGACTAGACAAAAAGGCCTGGCAGTGGACATAACACCAAACCTAACTCCGGAGGCTAATAAAAATAGGATAACGTCAGCAGCGAACTCCCAGCAAAAGTCAGAACATCATTCAGGAACATAAATATGTGGTCATTTAGATCGTTGTAGACCACCTACGTGAGACCGGATTTACAATATGCAGCACCATTTAAAAACAAGAGAAAACTCGAAAAGGTTCGGAAGTTCGTGATGAGGCTCGTCCCAGAAATGTGATGGAAGTGGTAAGAAGGGACTGAAGGAACTAAACCTGACTATGCTTGAAAAGAGGAGTGAGTAGGGAAACATGATAGAGACGTATAAAATCCTTAGAGTGGTTGACAGAGTGGAGAAAGAGGAAACGAAATGAACTAAAGGGGCAGGAAGTAGAAACAACTTTCATTCATAATTTTAAAAGTAGATATGATAGGGAAATAGGTCAGAGGTCATTGCATTAGACTATCAACGGCTATAAAGGCGGGGTCCAAGTGTTAAAGCTTGATCCTACAGGCAAAAACAAAATAAGGCGGGGACGCGCACGTACACACACCTTTAAATCCACCACAGCTACTCTGAACCAAAAGTTCAAAGTAACACACATTAAGGTATAAAGGTGATGGTGAGCCATTAGTTGACTTTCCTGGCACAGGAGCGGGGCTGTATCTGAAGGTCATGAGAAACACATCTGGAGAGAAGAGACTTCGAGACACACTATCAACATAGGTTCAGGGAGGGCAAATCTTGCCTCAGATGTTAATTACAATTCTACGATCAGGTGACAAAGATTGAGCAAGAAAGAGAAGGGTGGGTAGACTGCATTTTCTTGGAATGTCAGAAAGTCTTTGACACAGTACCCCATAAAAGGCCTGATCATAAGATGGAGAAACAGGCAACAGTAACTGGTAGGGCGCTCCAATAGATAAAGGAGTACCTAACCAATAGGTTAGGTACCTCCCTAATGGCAGAAAGTTACTGGGGGGGGGGGTGAGATCTCAGAATGGGGTGAAATCACCAGAGGGGTCCCACTGGCTTCTGTACTTGGACCTACCCTGTTTCAGATATACTTAAATGATCTTCGAGAGGTTATAGACGCATTCATCTCAATGTTTGCTGATGATGCCAAAATTATGAGAAGGATTAAGACATTGGAGGACAACATGAGGCTTCAAGAAGACCTGGACACAATGGCTGTTAGAGTTTATCCCGAGTAAATGTATAGTAATGAAAAAAGGTGTAGGGAGCAAGAGGACCGATACAAGGTACTATTTGGGAGACGAAATGTGTTAAAAATCAGAGAGAAAGACCTGTAGAATGATATCACGCCAGACCTGTTCCCTGAAGCCCATATCAAAAGGCAGATATGCCAGGTTGGCCAACATAAGAACTGCCATCAGTAACTTGTGTAATGAATCATTCAGAACCTTGTATACCACTTGTATATATACTTGTATTTGTGGGAGCCGGTGGCTGAGCGGACAGAACATTGGACGCGTGATCCTGTGGTCCCGGGTTCGATCCCGGGCGCCGGAGAGAAACGATGGGCAGAGTTTCTTTCACCCTGATGCACCTGTTACCTAGCAGTAAATAGGTACCTGGGTGTTAGCCAGCTGTCACTGGCTGCTTCCTGAGGGTGGAGGCCTGGTCGAGGACCGGGCCGCGGGGACACTAAAGCCCCGAAATCATCTCAAGATAACCTCAAGATAACCACGTATGTCAGCCCAGTCCTGGAGTACGCAGCTCCAACATGGAGTCCGTAACATGTCAAGTACAAGACTAAATTGGAGAAGGTTCAAAGGTTTGCCACCAGACTAGTACCCGAGTTGAGGGGTATGAGCTTCGAAGAAAAACTACGGGAACTAAACCTCACGTCGCTGGAAGACACAAGAGTTAGGGGAGACATGATCACCAGATACAAGATTCTCAGCGGAATTAATAGAGCAGAAAAAGCTTATTTAACACGGGTGGTACATGCGCAAGGGGACGCAGGTGGCAAACTTAGTACCCAAATGCGCCAAAGAGACATTAGAATTTTTTCTGTGTGAGAGTAGTTAGTAAATGGAATACATTAAGCAGTGATGTGGTGGAGGCTGACTGCATACACAGCTTCAAATGTAGATATGATAGAACGCAGTAGGCTCAGGAACCTGTACATCACTTGATGAGTGAGAGAGAGGACGAGAACAATAGGTCTGGAGTGAGACAAGAGACGGTTAGAGAGGTGGGTCCTGCAGCTAAACTTAGAAAATACATAGACATTAAATTTCTACCTTAAGGAACACAAAAGAAAACAAGAAAATTAAAAAGTCAAAATAAGCAACAAGACTCGTTCCTAAACTGAATGGACTGAGCTATGAAGAAAGTCTGAGGGAACTGGACCTCACTACACGGGAGGAAGGAAGGAATAGAGCGACATGATAACGACCTACAAGATAATACGGGGGAGGTTCACATTAAATAACAATAGAATGAGAGGACATAACTGGAAACTGGAAAACAAAGGAGTCATAGAGATGCCAGAAAAAAAAAAACCCGTTCTCGGCCTAAGAGTCGTAAAGGTGTGCCACAAAGAACATGAGGAAGGTGTTGAAGTCAGCGCACCATTTTTATACCAATTTGATACGAACACGAGTGGAAAAAAAGTCGCTGCATAAAACTGTTGATGGTGAAAAGGCCATCATTAAGAGCAGATGCTCGACCCTGCAAGTCCCACTAGGTGAGTACACCACACCACACACACACCACACACACACACACACACCACACACAACAACACACACACACACACACGCAACACCACACACACACACACTAATCACATAAATATGAGAGAGATATGAACAGAAGAAGGTTGTGGAATACTTGATACNGCTTGGGTTCTGTAGATGTATAAAGTGTGTTTCTTAGTGAGGTGACAAGTGCTGTGGATGCTGTTAGAATTGTGTTCTGATAAGTCACTTATGGAATGAAGTTTATTGATAATATTTTTATTCCTTTCAGGTAAGGCTGCCGACCAACGTCATGAGAGGAGAAAAGGTAGAGTTCTCGTGTGTTGTGGTGTGTGCGGGTGTGGGTGTAGGGGTGGGGTTGGGGGTGGGGGTGGGTGTAATTACCTAAGTGTAATTACCTAAGTGTAGTTACAGGATGAGAGCTACGCTCGTGGTGTCCCGTCTTCCCAGCACTCTTTGTCATATAACGCTTTGAAACTACTGACGGTCTTGGCCTCCACCACCTTCTCCCCTAACTTGTTCCAACCGTCTACCACTCTGTTTGCGAAAGTGAATTTTCTTATATTTCTTCGGCATCTGTGTTTAGCTAGTTTAAATCTATGACCTCTTGTTCTTAAAGTTCCAGGTCTCAGGAAATCTTCCCTATGATTTTATCAATTCCTGTTACTATTTTGTATGTAGTGATCATATCACCTCTTTTTCTTCTGTCTTCTAGTTTTGGCATATTTAATGCCTCTAACCTCTCCTCGTAGCTCTTGCCCTTCAGTTCTGGGAGCCACTTAGTAGCATGTCTTTGCACCTTTTCCAGTTTGTTGATGTGCTTCTTAAGATATGGGCACCACACAACCGCTGCATATTCTAGCTTTGGCCTAACAAAAGTCGTGAACAATTTCTTTAGTATATCGCCATCCATGTATTTAAACGCAATTCTGAAGTTGGAAAGCGTGGCATAGGCTCCTCGCACAATATTCTTTATGTGGTCCTCAGGTGATAGTTTTCTATCTAGAACCACCCCTAGATCTCTTTCTTTATCAGAATTCTTTAAAGATTTCTCACATAATATATAGGTTGTGTGGGGTCTATGTTCTCCTATTCCACATTCCATAACATGGCATTTATTAACATTGAATTCCATTTGCCAAGTGGCGCTCCATGTACTTATTTTGTCCAGGTCATCTTGAAGGGCATGACAATCATCTAAGTTTCTTATCCTTCCTATTATCTTAGCATCATCAGCAAACATGTTCATATAATTCTGTATACCAACTGGTAGATCATTTATGTAGACAATAAACATCACTGGTGCAAGAACTGAACCCTGTGGTACTCCGCTTGTGACATTTCTCCAGTCCGATACATTGCCTCTGATCACTGCCCTCATTTTTCTATCAGTCAGAAAATTTTTCATCCATGTTAGAAGCTTACCTGTCACCCCTCCAATATTTTCCAGTTTCCAGAACAACCTCTTATGTGGAACTCTGTCGAAAGCCTTTTTTAGGTCCAGATAGATGCAGTCAACCCAACCATCTCTTTCCTGTAATATCTCTGTTGCTCGGTCATAGAAACTGAGTAAATTCGATACACAGGATCTTCCAGATCGAAAACCATACTGTCTGTCTGATATTATATCATTTCTCTCCAGGTGTTCTACCCATTTAGTTTTAATTATTTTTTCCAATATTTTGACTATTACACTTGTCAATGATACCGGTCTATAATTAAGGGGGTCTTCCCTGCTTCCACTTTTGTAGATTGGAACTATGTTAGCCTTTTTTCACACATCAGCTACAACTCCTGTAAACAGGGATGCCTGAAAAATCAGTTGAAGAGGAATGCTGAGCTCAGGTGCACATTCTCTCAGAACCCATGGTGAAACTCCATCTGGACCAACTGCTTTGTTCTTATTTAGCTCCTTGAGCATTTTTTCCACTTCATCTCTAGACACCTTTATGTGCTCTATGTTGTTCTCTGGAATTCTTATTGTATCTGGTTCCCTGAAGATTTCATTTTGTACAAACACACTTTGAAACTTTTCGTTTAATGTTTCACATTAAACGTTTCATGTTTCACGTTTAATGTTTTCGTTTTAATGTGTGTGCGTGGGTGTGAGGGTGGGTGTGAGGGTGGGTGTGAGTGTGAAGGGTGGGTGTGGGTGTGAGTGTGAGTGTTGGGGTGGAGTGTGGGTGTTAGTGTGAGTGTGGGGGTGAGAGTGGCTGTGGGTGTGGCACTCGGAGTATGTGAGTACATATACAATTCTACAATTTCATCTGGCCCACTCGTAGAGAACAAGAGAGATGTTACAGTACACTGCGGGTTCTTAAGCAATCTTAACTGGCCACTCGACTACAGGATTTCTTTAAGCTGCTTATACAAACTTAAGTTATAATTACTGAGTATATATTACAGAATTGTTGCATTACATCGTAAATCTTGGGTGCAGGTCCAGTACATGTGAAGTGTTGCACTATCAAGATAATGTTTACACAAGTGTAGCAGGTGTAGCAGCGACACCTGCTACAACGTCAACAGTATCATCGTTTTAAATACATACATGCTATGATATCCACGGGAATTTAAGAGTCTATATTGCTTAAAGCTAAAAACATTCCTTAAAAATCACAATTTTCTTGGTGCTAGTATTGTGTATGTGTAGTGCCAAGTGCAGCATACCACAGAGAGAATTTGTTGATACCATTACACATAGGATCAAGCAAAGACCTCAGACAAGCAGACGTCTTCAGGTCTCCGACCAAGAACTCTTTGAGGAAGCCATTCTCCATGTGACGAAGGATTTGGTACTGGACATTTTTGTCTACACAAGTGTTCGAATCAGTCAGGATGCAGCGACACATGATATTTCCCGGAGTGATGGCTAGAGAACAACAAGAATTTTAACTCTTCTTCCACTGGAGTAATGCATTACACGAAAACTTGAAATTTCATCCAAGAAATGGATGATTCTACTATTTCTTTCCTAGACACCAGAGTTTACATCGCTGAACCGAGTAGAAGCCAACACACCACACACTACTACGAGCCAAGAGATCTACACTCATGCCTTCATTTATCATCGAGCCATCCTCAGTCGCTCAAGAAATCACTGCCCTCCTCCTGGGGTACACGCAGACAGCTGAACATCATCAGTAACCGCGAACTTCAGGAAGCCTTGGAGGTCTTCAGGACTCACTTCAGGACGAGAGAGTACCCAGAAGAGAGTCATCACTCCGCACAAACTAACATAACCCCCAAAAAACAGACGAGACCGAAACGGAACACGGAACACAAAACACGAATAAGAGGATAATCCTTCCTCTGGTCGGTAGAGCGATGGTCTCACTTCATACAGATCGGCGTTCAGTCTCCGACCGTCCAAGTGGTTGGGCACCATTCTCCCCCCCCCCATCCCACGCCAAATCCTTATCCTGACCCCTTCTCAGTGCTATATAGTCGTAATGGCTTGGCGCTTTCTCCTGATAATTCCCTACCGCCTCTATTCTCCAGGCATAGCGGGAACTTTTCGCCAAGAATTCCTGTCCTCGTGGGACTGGCTCCGGACCTCCTCCAGGGGCACACCCGACGGGGCGAATCTTCCCACAATGACCTGCGGTGGTTGCAGGGATTGTTACGCTCTCGACACCATCCTCGGAGTGTGGAGTGCCGATTTCAATGCCATGTATGGGTCTGTACCCCAGCTCCCCGGTATGGAGGGTTAAGCAGACAATGCTTAACCCTGTTGGTGAGGCATGGTATCAGTGAATGGTTCCAGTTTCCTGCCTCAGTCAGAATGTGAGGTCGATGATGATGACCTCTGGGGGGGGGGGGTATCAAGATCAGTGCCATCTAAGTTGTGGCTACAAGTCTCAATGTCAATTCCCCGGAGGACGAGTGTTATCCCAAGGTCACCCAGTGTACTGTCCATCTGGCTAATGACGTTTTTATGTCCATAGAGGTGACATATGGAGGCGATTAAGCTGAGGAGGGCAGTTCTCCTTGAGCAGTCCACGAACTCTTGGCTTGGTCTTGTGAAGAGGACTAAGTGGCCGCCATCGGATTAGAGCAGTGTGTTAGATTTACGCAGTGTTGCATAGTCCGACGTACCCGGGATTGGCCAGTAAGAGTTACACTACGACAGTGGTGCGTCTGTTGAGAAGTGCCGCTAGAGAGCTACTAGAGACTCTGCCAGGGAGCTAGCTCCCTCTGTAGGTGATTGTTTAAGACCCCCCTGTCAGCGTGTTGCTAAAACTCTCTGCCAGTATGTATCTGGAGAGTGGAGGTGGGGTATTGTTACATCGTGAAGATACGGTGGGTGTGCACTGGCCCATGATGAAGGTGAACTCGCCGGTGTTTGCCATTAGGTGTGGACAACGGGTACCTGCAAGTGGATTCACCGGGACTGATGAACACTGCCAACGTATTTGTGTCCTGCATGAAAGACACACTTTGTGCATACGTACAGTAATAGTTTAATATAATATATATACTGGTGAAGGTGTTAATATACTGGTGAAGGTAATTGTGTGTTGCTTATCCCCCTTTTATATCCTTAATACTACAACCAGTTCTCGAAAGCTTACCACCGACTTGGGGTTGGATATAGAAGAATAGGTTATAACAGCAAGAACCCGGTTACTGGCCCACAGTGGTGGTAACAGGGACCAAGAGCAGACCACTGAGGGACATCTTAGTCACAGCCAAGGTTCCTTCACCCTGCGACCCATCAAGGAGGAGGTGGGAACAATACCACCTTCCACACTTGTCACGCAGTTAAGGACGACCCTCCACTACAAGAGTGGAAGAGTCGTTGTGAGAGTGGATGAGTCTCTATCCTGCCGCTGTTGACGACGCTAGGCTGATGACACCAAGAAAGACTGCACAATGTTGCACCAGAACCTTAACAGTAAACTTCATGGACCACAAAAATGGTTACCAGAAATCAATCCTTAGCTAGTGCAAAGTTATGTGATAGGTTAAGGATACTACAGTGACCTAGAGATCACTAAAGTGACCCAGTGGTCACTGTAGTGACCTAGTAGCCAATGTAATGACCTAGCTGTCACTGTAGTGACCTAGTGGTCACTGTAGTGACCTAGTGGTCACTGTAGCGACCACCAGGTCACTGTAGTAGTCACTACAGTGACCTGTTGGCCACTACAGTGACTTAGTGACCTTCAAACCTCACTAGTAACCAACAAGCCACAATAGTGCCGAGCAGGTCACAACACAGCAACGGTGCAGGCACTGTAACTGCATGCCCCCTGCAGGCCACAACAGACGGCCAAAGTTGGCCAAACATTGCCGCCTGCGGGGGACACGGTATCGAACACATTGTTGGCTCGGGGCCTGAATACTCCAATTCCCTCACTGTAAAGGTAAAGTTGCCAAGGGCCACATATCGCTTCGAAAAGGCATTCGCACACGTTACTCTGAGGAGCCCATGGCACAGTGCTCTCTCATGGTACACAGATAAGGGCACTACTCTCTTATGGTACACAGATAAGGGCACTACTCTCTCATGGTACACAGATAAGGGCACTACTCTCTCATGGTACACAGATAAGGGCACTACTCTCTCATGGTACACAGATAAGGGCACTACTCTCACATGGTACACAGATAAGGGCACTACTCTCACATGGTACACAGATAAGGGCACTACTCTCACATGGTACACAGATAAGGGCACTACTCTCTCATGGTACACAGATAAGGGCACTACTCTCACATGGTACACAGATAAGGGCACTACTCTCACATGGTACACAGATAAGCACACTACTCTCTCATGGTACACAGATAAGGGCACTACTATCACATGGTACACAGATAAGGGCACTACTCTCACATGGTACACAGATAAGGGCACTACTCTCTCATGGTACACAGATAAGGGCACTACTCTCACATGGTACACAGATAAGGGCACTCCTATCTCATGGTACACAGATAAGGGCACTACTCTCTCATGGTACACAGATAAGGTCACTACTCTCTCATGGTACACAGATAAGGGCACTACTCTCACATGGTACACAGATAAGGTCACTACTCTCTGGAAAGCTCAGTATAACTGTTGTTTAAACTTCATTAACCCGCTGCACTTTTTTCGTGTAAAAATTGTGATATATTGAGTGAGAGGACATATTGTTTTATGAATAAATCTGCCAATATTCTACCTCACGTTTTGTGGCAAGTATATCAGAATTTCAGTTTATATTTAGAATTTAAGAAAACACACACACACACACACACACACACACACACACACACACACACACACACACACACACACACACCACACACACACACACACACACACACACACACACACAACACACACACACACACACACACACAGACACACACACACACACACACACAACACACACACACGCGCACTGTAGGGGCCTGGTAGCCTGGTGGATAGCGCACAGGACTCGTAATTCTGTGGCGCGGGTTCGATTCCCGCACCAGGCAGAAACAAATGGGCAAAGTTTCTTTCACCCTGAAGGCCCCTAGCAGTAAATAGGTACCTCGGAGTTAGTCAGCTGTCACGGGCTGCTTCCTGGGGTGTGTGTGTGTGGTGTGGAGAAAAAAAAGTAGTTAGTAAACAGTTGATTGACAGTTGAGAGGCGGACCGAAAGAGCAAAGCTCAACCCCCGCAAACACAACTAGGTGAATACACACACACGCACACACAGACACACACACACACGCACGCACGCACGCGCGCGCACACACACACACACACACACACACACACACACACACACACACACACACACACACACACCACACACACACACTCATAGATCTCCCGGAGGACATCGATTCATTTCTCTCAATGTTTGCGGACGATGCCAAAATTATGAGAAGGATTAAAACAGAAGAAGACTGTTTGAGGCTTCAAGAAGACCTAGACAAGCTGAAGGAATGGTCGAACAAATGGTTGTTAGAGTTTAACCCAACCAAATGTAATGTAATGAAGATAGGTGTAGGGAGCAGGAGGCCAGATACAAGGTATCATCTGGGAGAGGAAATTCTTCAGGAGTCAGAGAAAGAAAAAGACTTGGGGTTGATATCACGCCAGACCTGTCTCCTGCAGCCCATATCAAGAGGATAACATCAGCGGCATATGCCAGGCTGGCCAACATACGAACGGCATTCAGAAACTTGTGTAAAGAATCATTCAGAACTTTGTATACCACATATGTCAGGCCAATCCTGGAGTATGCAGCCCCAGCATGGAGTCCATATCTAGTCAAGGATAAGACTAAATTGGAAAAGGTTCAAAGGTTTGCCACCAGACTAGTACCCGAGCTGAGAGGTATGAGCTACGAGGAGAGACTACGGGAATTAAACCTCACTTCGCTGGAAGACAGAAGAATTAGGGGGGACCTGATCACCACATTCAAGATTCTGAAGGGAATTGATAGGGTAGATAAAGACAAGCTATTTAACACAAGGGGCACACGCACTAGGGGACAGAGGTGGAAACTGAGTGCCCAATGAGCCACAGAGATATTAGAATGAACTTTTTTAGTGTCAGAGTGGTTGACAAATGGAATGCATTAGGAAGTGATGTGGTGGAGGCTGACTCCATACACAGTTTCAAGTGTAGATATGATAGAGCCCAATAGGCTCAGGAACCTGTACACCTGTTGATTGACGGTTGAGAGGCAGGACCAAAGAGCCAGAGCTCAATCCCCGCAAACACAACTAGGTGAGTACAACTAGGTGAGTACACACACACACACACACACACACCACACACACACACACACACACACCACACACACACACACACACACACACACACACACCTGTGTACACACTCCACAATATGGGTGTACATGCGTGGATGATGCGTATAAAACACTACACAACACCATGACCACATCGCTCACACAGTGTGGCGACAACAATATCACAACCATTGTTGTAAATGTTCTTATGAACATTATATGAACATTTATATACGTAAATGTTCACGTTATTGAGACTCTATCATGTGAAGAACATGACGTCTGAGTGGCTCTGATCCCACTTGTGAGTTTCCACTGGAAGCTATCCACAACAGTTGGCTAAATCCGGGGTATATGTGTACTGTTAGGTCAACAGAGGCGTTACATGAACTTAAAAATCCCCGAACGTAGCTGCCCTGCGCTGGAATCAAACCCGGGACCTTTGGGTTGTGACCGACCCATCCCACTACGTCCAAATTATTTGTCCCGCCAAACAACCCAACCACCACTACCCACTCCAAACTACCCACGACCACGAAAATAGAAACACGCTAATTTATGGAAAAGTAAAATGCGAGAAAGTTGGCGGAGGGTAAAGTTTGCCTTTTAGCCGGAGTGACGATTTAAATAGCTTATCGCGGGGACAAGCGAAGCCGGATGTGCCGACCAGGAGACCCGGCTTTAGTCTGGCTCCGCCGGCTTGGTCCACTGGGCTTATACACTGTGCTTCCTACTGTTCTCATTTACGGGTAAAAAGATGAGAAAAGGAAGACATTCTGAAGGTGGCAAGGTAGCTATATATTTCACTTGGTGCTTCACTCTCATAGTCCAGTACTTAGTCAGTCACATCTCAGCTCTTCTAATAGTCTATCTCATATCCTCTC
>WNGS01158953.1:12935-29741 GCA_020271785.1 Procambarus virginalis
ATGGGTGGTCACCCTAGGGGTGGGAGGACACCCTAGGGATGAGGTGGACACCCTAGGGATGGGTGGTCACCCTAGGGGTGGGGGGTCACCCTAGGGATGGTTGGACACCCTAGGATGGGTGGACACCCTAGGGGTGGGGGGCACCCTAGGGAGGGTGGACACCCTAGGGATGGGTGGACACCCTTAGGGATGGGGGTCACCCTAGGATGGGTGGACACCCTAGGGGTGGGGGGACACCCTAGGGATGGGGGTCACCCTAGGGATGGGTGGGGTCAGGTCACAAACGTGACCCACCCTTTCTCTGCTTCCCTTAGCCCACCCACCACCCCATCCCCTCCCCGCCACCGCCCACACCAGCCCACCCCCACCGCCCACAACCAGCCCACCCCCACCGCCCACAACCAGCCCACCCCCCCACCGCCCACAACCAGCCCACCCCCCACCCCCACAACCAGCCCACCCCCCACCGCCCACAACCAGCCCACCCCCCACAGCCCACCAAGAGCTCCCCCCCCCCACCCCTCACCCACCAGCACCCCCCCCACCCGTCTGGGTACAGTGTCGGCGGATTACAGAGTTTTACAGAAGTAATCCGGCTCCAGGGCGTCGGTGTTATGTATAAGTTTAAGGAGAGGGGAGAGAGAGAGGTGAGGAGAAGGTGAGAGAAAGACGGGGTGAGAGACGCTGAAGAGAGGGAATGTGAGGGAGAGATGGACGAGAGAAAGTGAGGGAGAGATGGACGAGAGAAAGTGAGGGAGAGATGGACGAGAGAAAGTGAGGGAGAGATGGACGAGAGAATGTCGGAATCATTACTTGATCAAATGATACAAACTCACACATTCGTACCACAAATAAAGCACAAGCCAGCGGCCACAATGGTACCATCACGTCAGCACATGTCAGCGGCCACAATGGTACCATCACGTCAGCACATGTCAGCGGCCACAATGGTCCATCACGTCAACACATGTCAGCGGCCACAATGGTACCACTCACGTCAGCACATGTCAGCGGCCACAATGGTACCATCACGTCAGCACATGCAGCGGCCACAATGGTACCATCACCTCAGCACATGCAGCGGCCACAATGGTACCATCACGTCAGCACATGCAGCGGCCACAATGGTACCATCACCTCAGCACATGTCAGCGGCCACAATGGTACCATCACGTCAGCACAAGCCAGCGGTCACAATGGTACCATCACCTCAGCACATGTCAGCGGCCACAATGGTTACCATCACGTCAGAACATGTCAGCGGCCACAATGGTACCATCACCCGCACATGCCAGCGGCCACAATGGTACCATCACGTCAGCACATGCCAGCGACCACAATGGTACCATCGTCAGCACATGCCAGCGGCCACAATGGTACCATCACGTCAGCACATGCCAGCGACCCACAATGGTACCATCACGTCAGCACATGTCAGCGGCCACAATGGGTACCATCACCTCAGCACATGTCAGCGGCCACAATGGTACCATGACACCAGTGTACACTAACGTCAGTCACCACAGAGAACACATAACAACACAGGTGAAACATAACGCACATAGTGCTTCTGATGACAAACTCAAAATGGATAATCACGATGAAGACAGCTCACTTTACTGTAATGATCACCATGAAGAACAATACATTGAATTAATGACATCATACAGTAGTCGGTGAACACCAAACTGACGTCATAGTGAACAAATCCCAAGGGCCGTGACGAGGATTCGAACCTGCGTGCGAGAGCATCCCAGACGCTGCCTTAATCGACTGAGCTACGACATGGTATAAGAATTGCAACCAGAATTCTACTGAATTACTTGAAGAGGTAGAACGGCCTACTGACATAGCTGGAGTGCATGGGGGAGTTGTGTAAAATCCTGGTTTGGTCTCGGAGAGGCTGCAGGATCCAAGTAAATTCAATAGAATTTCTAGTTGCAATTCTTATACCATGTCGTAGCTCAGTCAATTAAAGCAGCGTCTGGGATGCCCCGGACGCAGGTTCGAATCTCGTCACGGCCCTCGTGGAGTTGTCTATTTGATGCATCTCGTATTGTGATTTCGTGTGTAGTGACGTCAGAGTGTACAGGAGACACTGGAGGTGATGCCTTCAGCTCAAGGTTCAGCGGTTAGCGCAAGTTTCTCCCTGCTCTCAGGGGGAAAGAAAACGGGGTCTCATCACTTTTGTAAGTAACATTCCTATACAGATTATTGATGACCTCCACATGGATGATAAGTATGAGTCACTGGGGTAACCTTCACTAAACAATAATGCCCTACATATAACAACATATATGTGCCACAGATTAAACTTGACCTTGGCACACACTGAATTTACTAATGAAGAAGTAGTGTGGGTAGATCACTACCCTGCTGGTCGGTGACCTTAATGCCAGGCACCCACACTTTGGTGCCAACTGTCATCAGCCCAATGTTAGTGGACGGAAACTGTCACTCTTTGTTAGAAGGAGTGAAGACGTCAGGGTCCTGGGAGATGGACGGCCAACTCACCTCAGAGGAGGAAGATTAGAGATATGATCTGTGAATGCACAGGACACGGTGCCATTACACACATTGTGCACAGTTTATGTAGTGAGCACTGGACGCTGATTACCACCGTCGACATGTGCAAGAGAAGGAAAGAGACAAATAAAAGAAAATGGTTATCACTAGGACCGGGTATGTTTACTTCGTAAACAAGATGAGTGACTGGTTCACGGAATACCAAATCCCAGAAGACATTGATACATTTGTTGATGACCTTGATCACCAAATTGAGAGCTGTCTCAGAGTTCCGCGCCACACGCCTGGGCGCAGTAACCCTCAGAAGAAGAAAATAAAATAGTATGAGAACGATTACATAAAGATGCTCAATGCAAATGTTAGGAGCATGAGTAGAGAGTACCGGAGACATCCCACTGACAGCAACCAAGAACTGTTTAAAACTGTGTGTCAAGTAGCCAGGGAAGAGAAGATTAAAGAGCGGGAAAGACAATGGCTTGATTTCACTAGCTCCATTGGAAGAGAAACATCTGCTAGGCAAGTGTGGGCAAAGATACAGCTAGTTAAGGGGAGCAGAGCCCGGCCTGCAGCTCACAAAGACCCCCAGAGTAAGGCTGAAGAATTAATTCACATGTGGAGTGATGCAGCATCCTCCTCCTCCCTCCCTGCAGAAGTAAGCAGGGAACAGCTCCTGCGACATGATGACAGAAGAATTAGGATAACAAGAACACTGTCTAGTGATGACGAATACGGCCAACCAATCACAGCCCAGGAAGTAAGGGGCGCTATGAAAAAGGGTAAAAGTACTGCACCATTCTCAATTCACAGTGTGAAGTTTCTGGGAATCTACTACTCGACCTATTTAACAAATCATTCCTATGTGGGGTGTTGCCCACATAATGGAAACATGCAGTAATCGTTCCCGTACGGAAGCCCAATTACCCTGGAAATTACAGACCTATCAGTCTCATGTCATGCAAGATGCTTAAAAGGATCATCTTAAACCGACTGTTGCACAAAATAGGCAAGTTAGGGGAGGGGGTCAATGGATTTGTTAAAAGACGGAGCACAGCAAGTTGTATAGTTTATTACTTGGCTAATGACAGAGCTAAGTACTCTGTATTTGTTGACATTAAAGGAGCCTTCGACAAAGCACAAGGTACTGCAATCCTGGACGAGCTTGCAAGCATGGGTGTCAAGGGGAGACTCATGAAATGGAGTGAAGACTACCTCACAGGGAAGAAAGCCAAGGTTTGCTTCAATGGAGAACAATGAGTATGGAACTCGGCCCCCCCAAGGAGGGGTCTTAAGCCCCACACTATTCAATGTACTTATTAACGCCATTGCAAATATTGATTTTCCAGAAGGAACACAATAAGTGGGATATGCAGATGATGTTTTAATACAAGCCCCAACCCTGGGGAAAATTAAACAGTCCAATGAACTCTTTGGAAGAAAATCTATTGAGCTCGTTTTCACTCTCTCCACAAACAAGACAAAAGCATACTCTCATCACAAGCGGGGAGCAAATGAAGATGTAATACTTGAATGGTTGACCACTATATGCAAAGTCGCCTCAGGGCACTGAAAGCCTTGACCTGGAATGGACATGGGGCATCTATTGCCGTGCTTAAAATGATGTACACAGCCTATGTGCGCTCCGTCATAGACTATGCCGCACCAGTTTTATGCACCTAATCCCAAAGCGATATGAAAAGGCTTGAAAACATGAAATGAAGTCATGACAATCATTCTTGGAGTCCCAAGATCTGCCAAAACGTCTAACGAGAGGAGTTGTCATGTGGGGGATTTTTCTCCACTATTTAATATCATATATATTTAAGTAAATAATTAATTCAGAATAAAGTTGGAGAAGTGGACTATATAAACTTCTATTTAAAGTGGAGTGATTCCCCTACACATCATTTTTTTTAGGGGGGGGGGGAATTCTAGAATGTTAATCTACTAATGATATCAATATGACATTTCATATAGACATAAAATGTAGTTGTAACATGGATTAGTAAGCTAACTACTAAATTCAAACGTTTGGAAGCTTAGCTGCCAAAGATGAAGAACATCGGACAGCTCTGCGACTCGTTTGATCCTGTCAATGCCTGATATCTCGGGCAACACATGATCCACGGATTATTTTGAGATTATCTTCAGATGATTTCGGGGCTTTAGTGTCTCCGCGGCCCGGTCTTCGACCAGGCCTCCACCCCCAGGAAGCAACCCGTGACAGCTGACTAACACCCAGGTACCTATATTACTGCTAGGTAACAGGGGCATAGGGTGAAAGAAACTCTGCCCATTGTTTCTCGCCGGCGCCTGGGATCGAACCCAGGACCACAAGTCCCGCGTGCTGTCCGCTCGGCCGACCGGCTCCAGAGCGAAGTACGCTTCCCTTGTAGTTAACTTCATGCTGAAATACCAATATCAAGTAATTTCCATCTTAGAGTGCATATTCCCACACATATTCATAAATTTAGTGCTGGTAGAATATAATAATTGCATTCATGAGGTTATTTTGATGGTCATGCGTCCTGACGACAAGACATCCTATATAATATATAAATTGTGGCCACAACTATATAAAAGGGGTTACTTATCCTTGCCGGACGTGGTGTCTGGAATAAGATGAAGCTGTCGAGTCTATTCGAGATCCGTTAATGCACGGATGCTCTAACTATAAGACGATAATAAGACGAGCTCCAGGACACTCCCAAATATGGCGTCTCTCCGCCAAGTCTCTCGTGACACAGTACTGCGCGCCACCTAGCGCCGGATGTTGGAAACTTGGTTGATTGGCGACGTCATTTAACGTCTCTATAACATACTTTAGGTAACAGCTGATTATTTCTTACTGTGTTTATCATTAAACCTAAATGACATTAGATAACATATTTATATTTGTGGATGAATTTCAATTCAACATTTTGTTTACTGGATCAGCTGATTTCAGCTGTGGAAAACTCTTTCCAATAAACGACTATATACTTTGTTAAATCAAACTAAATCAATTGTCAATCTATATTCCTGAAGAAATTCTACAAGGTTAGACAGAATTTAATTCGATTTATGCATAAAGGTAATTTATTCTCTTGAGCTGGGCGGCTGACGCAATCGTAGCCATGAATGCTAGCAAATATTTGGCGGTACTACACCTCAGATTAATAAGAATTAATATTGCTGTACTACTGGTTAGTAGTATTAGTAAATTAGATTTCTTAGTACAACAGATTTATAATATTGCACTAGGGTTTGGCATTTGGGTGTTGGAAATTGCCAACATGTCCTTCACCTGTGTCAAAAGCAGAATTTAGGAACTGAATGCTAAGCTTGCCATTAAGATGATATTACCAAGAAAAAACTAAGTTAGAAAAAACTTAGAACTAAGTAGAAAAAGCAAAGTGTGCTACTTACAGGACGAAACAGGAGAAGCAAAAAATGACTTCACAGATCAGTCTGTTACCTCGAAGAACTACACCTGTTTGAGCAAGCCCGTGAGCTCCTGCCTGTAGAGAGGTTACCTCCCTGGGAGGATGACTCGTGCAAATTCATCATCAATGAAATGGCAACGAAAAAGTTCAAATGATTCCACAAGAAATGAGGTACAGGTATCATGAGGAAATTGACAAAGAAGCCGGAGATGAACTAGATCAAATCTACACTGATGGAGCATTTAATCCTGTCAGTGGCAGGGCTGGTGCAGCATACACGGTAATTGGGAATAATGCCTTTCAATGCAGAAATAAAGAAAAAGCGCGTATTGAGAACTATGCCTCTTCAACGCAAGCAGAGCTAACTACCATTGTTATGGCGTTAAGATTCCTTGAACGAAACACTAATGGTGCAATGATCTGCACTGATTCACAAGCAGTACTACAGAGCCTAAGTAAAAATCGGGAAGAAAACCTTGCAATAATCGCTGAAATCAAGAGAGCTGTGAGGGTACTAACCAGTTAGAGAAGAGTTGTCAAGTTTCTGTGGATCCCCTCCCATGTTGAAATATGTGGGAATGAACGAGCAGATGTGCTGGCTGCTGAATATACCATTTGTTAAACATAGATACTGTTATTAAAAGATTCCCCCATTTTGCACCCGCAAGATAACGTAAGATTTTAAGGGTTGACGGATTGTTTGAGCAGCTGTTCACTCTAGGCAGTTAAGCAAGCTTGTCCCAGCTGTGTCTGGATACATGTGACAGGATGAACAATCCAGCGGGTTTTCTTCCTATTGGGAGGGTGTACATGCTGCTATGGCGGTGTGTCCACTCACAAGTTGAGTGGCGCTGCCCAATAAACTCGTCCCTCGGGCCAAAATTTATAAAATTAAAAAAAAACAAAGGGTAGGGAGAGAAGATGAGGTATATGCGTATATGTATGAGAAAGGGGGTAGAGAGAGAGAGAGAGAGAGAGAGAGAGAGAGAGAGAGAGAGAGGAGATAGAGAGAGACCAGAGAGAGAGAGAGAGAGAGAGAGAGAGAGAGAGAGAGAGAAAGAGGAAGGGAAGGGGGGCTGGCGGTGTATTGTTGGTGCACTCTATTAGGTGAATGTTAATGGTGCAATATTAAGGTAAAAAATGTTAAAATAACATAAAAATATACAAATCACAAGTTCTTCCCTGGATGCCTCTTGTTGTCTTTTCCGAGGCGACGGTCTTTACAATATTTTAAAAGAATGACCCATATATAAGTTCTCATCAACTCTGTCCTTGAAAATGTTGACAGGGTCGACGAAACAGCTCTTAGCGTCAGACTCTAACAAAACAGTAAAATGAACTTTGGAAAATGAAATTTTTATCGTTCTGAAGAGAAGGAAACGATAAAAATTTCATTTTTATCGTGAAGATTCGTGCTAGATTCTGCGCGAGAATCACGGATCTCACTGGCTGCCACGTGTGTGTGTCTATAAGAAAGACTGTTACTTCAAGCACTAACATTTCTACATACCAATGCCTTTGAAAGAGAATATCTGAAATATTCAGTATATTGACTGTCAATATATTGTGGGGGATACTGGGGTATACTGTAGGTGTAGGTATTGTGGGGAGATATTGGGGTATACTGTAGGTGTAGGTATTGTGGGGAGATATTGGGGTAAACTGTAGGTGTAGTATTGTGGGGAGATGTTGGGTATACTGTAGGTGTAGGTATTGTGGGGAGATATTGGGGTATACTGTAGGTGTAGGTATTGTGGGGAGATATTGGGGTATACTGCAGGTGTAGGTATTGTGGGGAGATATTGGGGTATACTGTAGGTGTAGGTATTGTGGGGAGATATTGTGGGTATACTGTAGATGTAGGTATTGTGGGGGAGATTTGGGTATACTTTAGGTGTAGGTATTGTGGGGAGATATTGGGGTATACTGTAGGTGTAGGTATTGTGGGGAGATATTGGGGTATACTGCAGGTGTAGGTATTGTGGGGATATTGGGGTATACTGTGGTGTAGGTATTGTGGGGAGATATTGGGGTATACTGTTGGTGTAGGTATTGTGGGGAGATTGTGGTATACTGTAGGTGTAGGTATTGTGGGGAGATATTGGGGTATACTGTAGGTGTAGGTATTGTGGGGAGATATTGGGGTATACTGTTGGTGTAGGTATTGTGGGGAGATATTGGGGTATACTGTTGGTGTAGGTATTGTGGGGGAGATTGTGGTATACTGTAGGTGTAGGTATGTGGGGAGATATTGGGGTATACTGTAGGTGTAGGTATTGTGGGGAGATATTGGGGTATACTGTAGGTGGAGGTATTGTGGGGAGATTGTGGTATACTGTAGGTGGAGGTATTGTGGGGGAGATTGTGGTATACAGAAGGTGAGTCATATGTCATCCATTACACAGACTGCCTCACTAGAAGGGAAACTAATCTGGGGTTTTATCATCACAATCGAGTCATGTGTCTATCATCAGTGTATGCAAATGAAATCTAATCCTTAATTGTCACAGTGGCATACATCAAGGTGGGCATCACTGTATATTCTCTGGCAGTGTTAGTTTCACAGTGTAAATTGCTCTTTATGACTAGACAGTGTTCAAAATGTCCTTAATTATCCTGACAGTGTATAGGCCTAAATAATCCTGGCTGTTCATAGGCCTAAGTGATCGTGACGTACGATAGGCCTTCATCCTGTACGGCTAAGTAACCTGACGTGAACACACACACAAGTGAATGATAGACACATGGAAAATAATGCATGTGAACGTTAGTGTATGGGAGGCTCCCCATCCTCTGCCCGGGACGCTGACAGATGATTATAAATTATTCATTTTGGGGACCGATTATTATTCATGGCGCTCAGGTATTCATGCATTTATATACATTAATTGAGTCTGGTGATGACGCTTATTGGGGGGGGGGTTACCTGACTCCTGGGACCTGCTTGATTGACAGGTGTTACCTGGAGATTATACAGGATTGGTGTTCTCTCTCGATTTGCCGCTACGTTAAATATGCAACTGTTGTGGCTGACCAGAGACCTGACAAAATCCAGCTGTTTGGCCTAGTTAGAAAAGTACTAACTAATACGTCGAATTTTTGGTCAGTTCCGTTATATAAGCGACGTGGTAGGTGAGAGGGGGGGGGGGGCTGAATTATAAGTTACTTATAGTGAGGTATGGTGACTTACAGTGACATTACAGTGAGGTATGGTGACTGACAGTGCTTTATCAGCCAGGAACAGTGATGTATAGGTACTTATCAGTCCACGGATAGTGAGATAAAGTAACTGACAGTGGCTTACCAATCACGGATAGTGACGTGTGGTGACTGACAGTGTTTTATCAGCCCCGAACATTGAAGTACGGTGACTGACAGTGACTTGTTAGTCAGGAACAGTGAGGTATGGTGACTGACAGTGCTTTATCAGCCCCGAACATTGAGTACGGTGACTGACAGTGACTTGTTAGTCAGGAACAGTGAGGTATGGTGACTGACAGTGACTTGTTAGTCAGAATCAACGAGGTATGGTGACATTATATATAGGTAGACCAATGGTATGGAGACCATTGGTATGGAGACCAATGACCTTCACAACCCAGGCCAACATGGATTTCGAGCGGGAAGATCGTGCCTCTCACAGCTACTTGAGCACTACGATAAAGTCACTGAGGCATTAGAAGAAAAACAGAATGCTGATGTGATATACACGGACTTCGCAAAGGCTTTCGATAAATGTGACCATGGCGTGATAGCACACAAAATGAAGTCAATGGGACTAACCGGTAAAGTAGGACGCTGGATACTCAGTATTCTGTCAAACAGGACTCAGCGAGTAACGGTCAACCATATAAAATCTAGTCCAAGTGCAGTTAAAAGGTCTGTACCTCAGGGTACAGTCCTTGCACCGCTGCTTTTCCTTATTCTCATATCAGATATAGACAAAAATACAAGTCACAGCTTCGTATCATCCTTTGCAGATGACACAAAAATCAGTATGAAAATTACCTCGGCTGAAGACATTGGAAAACTTCAAGCTGAAATTAATAAAGTTTTCGACTGGGCATCAGAAAATAACATGATGTTTAACAGTGATAAATTACAGGTACTCAGGTATTGTAAAAATGAGGACCTTAAACATAATACAGAGTACAAAACACAATCAAATGTACCCATAGTAGGAAAACAGCATGTAAGGATTGGGAATAATGATGTCTGACGACCTAACGTTTAGGAGCATAACCAAGCAAATATTGTGACAGCCAGAAAAATGATAGGATGGATTACGAGAACTTTCAAATCCAGGGATCCCATCACAATGGTTGTACTCTTCAAGTCACTTGTGTTGTCCCATCTTGAGTACTGCTCAGTACTCACTTCCCCCTTCAGAGCAGGAGAGATTGCTGAAATAGAGGGATACAGAGAACATATACGGCACGCATAGACGCGATAAAGCACCTAAATTATTTTTTGTCCTCTGGTCCTTTCTCATCTGTGTCTCAGGCTCCTCCCGTGTCCTCTGGTCCTTTCTCATCTGTGTCTCAGGCTCCTCCCGTGTCCTCTGGTCTTTCTCATCTGTGTCTCAGGCCCCACCCGGTCCTCTGGTCCTTCCTCATCTGTGTCTCCACTTCCACAATGTCTCCTCATTCTACTGGTTCTCATTTTAATAATTTCCTCCTCCTCCGCATTATCTATCCTCTCAGAACGTTGTTACCATGTTTCCTCCGTTTTCTTATTTTACTCATGGTGACGAAGATGAAATCTATCAGGAGTGATTGGAGCCAGTGTTGTCATTTGTTTCTAACTTTCTTTCTTTAGAATCTGGCTATAATTTATTTACATAGGATCGCCAGGTAGGGTGGGCTGCACATTGAAGTATTGGTCTTACGTAGGTTGTATATAATGCAGAGAGAGAGAGAGAGAGAGAGAGAGAGAGATAGAGAGAGAAAGAGAGAGAGAGAGAGAGAGAGAGAAGAGAGAGAGAGAGAGAGAGGGAGAGAGGAAGAGAGAGAGAGAGAGAGACGCAGCATCACTTGTTTACGACTGACAAAGGCAGCCCACGAAGCGAGCCCCATTATCTGGCGTTGACAGTAATTGCAACTCTTGAGTACGATCTAGTCATTGAAGACTCCGGCACAAAAGACTGTCTTCGTGTGCGCCTGCTGCCGCTCACCGGCCACGAGAATACCGCGCCTCAATCATACGTCACATCTGAGACGTCCTCGTCGTCGCCTGTCAGGTCTGAGACGTCCTCGTCGTCGCCTGTCAGGTCTGAGTTGTTGTTGTTTTTAAAGATGATTCGCTACCTGGAACAACAAGTTCCAAGTAGCACGGGCTATGGTGAGCCCGTAAGGCACTTAGGTCTGAGACGTGCTCGTCGTCCCCCTAGGATCTGAGAGGTGCTCGTCGTCGCCTGGCAGATCTGAGAGGTGCTCGTCGTCGCCTGGCAGATCTGAGAGGTGCTCGTCGTCGTACGTCAGATTGAGCAGTCCGTCCCGTCGGCGGTATCGGAAATCTTGGCGGTTCTTTTCTCTTGTCAATTATGCAACCCGATCTTGAGAGGCTCCTTGAGGCGGGTATCGTGTTTGTCGATTTGAGAAGTTGCTTGACGGATGTTGCTTTAGTGTTGCTGCTGCATGTGTTGTTGCTGCATGTGTTGTTTCTGCTGCTTATGTTGCTCCTGACTCTGTTGCTGCTGTTCCTTTATTACTGCTTCTTGTGTTGCTCTTGCTTGGTTGCTGCTGCATGTGGTGCTGCTTGGTGTTGTTGCTGTTTATGATACTGCTGCTATGTTGCTGCTGCTTGTGTTGCTGCTGTTCCTGTGTTGCTGCTTCTTGTGTTGCTCTTGCTTGTGTTGCTGCTGCTGTGTTGTTTCTCTGTGTTTTGCTGCTTGTGTTGTGACTGTTTGTTGCTCCTGACTCTGTTGCTGCTGTTCCTTTATTACTGCTTCTTGTGTTATTGCTGCTGCTTATATTGCTGCTGTACCCGGTGTTGATGCTGCTTGTGTTGCTGCTGTTCCCGTTTTGCTTCTGCTTGTGTTACTGCTGCTTGTGTGCTGCTGTTCCCTTGTTGCTGCTGCTGCTTGTGTTCTGCTGCTTGTGTTGCTGCTGCTTGTGTTGCTCTAGCTTGTGTTGCTGCTGCTTGTATTGCTCTTGCTTGTGTTGCTGCTGTTTGCATTGTTTCTGCCTTGTGTTGGTTGCTGCTTGTGTTACTCTGCTGTTTGTGTTGCTGATGCTTCTCTTGCTGCTGCGTCTTGTGTTGCTGCTGCTTGTGATGTTGTTGCTGTTGTGTTGCTTGCTGCTTGTTTGCTGCTTGTGTTGCTCGCTTTGTTGTTATGCTGGTTCTGCTGTTTGTGTTGCTGCTGCTTATGTTGCTGCTGCTTCGTTGCTGCTGCTTGGTGTTGTTTGTGCTGCTTTGTGTGCTGCTGCTTATGTTGCTGCTGCTTGTGTTGCTGATGCTTCTCTTGCTGCTGCTGCTTGTTGTGCTGCTGCTTCTGCTGCTGGTTGTTGTTGTGTTGCTCCTGTCTTGCGTTGCTACTGCTTGTGTTGATGCTGCTTCTGTAACTGCTACTTGTGTTGCTGCTGCTTGTTGCTCTGCTTGTGTTATGTTGCTTGTTTTGCTGCTGCTGCGTTGCTGCTGCTTGTGTTGCTGCTGCTTGCGTGCTGCTGCTTGAGTTGCTGCTTGTGTTGTTCTTGCTTATGTTGCTGCCTGCTTGTGCTGCTGCTGCTTGTGTTGCTGCTGCTTGCTTGCTGCTACTTGTGTTGTTCTTGATTATGTTGCTGCTGCTTGTGTTGCTGCTGCTTGTGTTGCTGCTGCTTGCGTTGCTGCTGCTTGTGTTGCTGCTGCTTGTGTTGCTGCTGTTGTGTTGCTGCTGCTTGCGTTGCTGCTGCTTGTGTTGCTGCTGCTTGTGTTGCTGCTGTTTGCGTTGCTGTTGCTGTTGTTGCTGCTGCTTGCGTTGCTGCTGTTTGCGTGCTGTTGCGTTGTGTTGCTGCTGCTTGCGTTGCTGCTGTTGCGTTGTTCGCTGCTTGTAGTGCGTGTGCTTGCTGTCTCTGCTTGCTTGTGCTGCTGCTTGTGTTGCTGCTGTTGGTGTTGTTGCTGCTGTTGCGTTGCTGTTGCTTGTGTTGCTGCTGCTTGTGTTGCTGCTGTTTGCGTTGCTGCTGCTTGGTTTGCTGCTGTGCTTGTGTTGCTGCTGTTTGCGTTTGCTGCTCTGCTTGTGTTGCTGCTGCTTGCGTTGCTGCTGTTTGCGTTGCTGCTGCTTGCTGTTGCTGCTGCTTGTGTTGCTGCTGCTTTGGTTGCTGCTGCTGTTGTGCTGCTGCTGCTTTGGTTGCTGCTGTTTGTTGCTGCTGCTTGGGGTTGCTGCTGCTGTTGTTGCTGCTGCGTTGTGGTGTGCTGTCTTGCGTTGCTGCTGCTTGTGTTGCTGCTGCTTGGTTGCTGCTGCTTGTGTTTCTGCTGCTGATTGCGTTGCTGCTGCTTGTGTTGCTGCTTGTTTGCGTTGCTGCTGCTTGTGTTTTGCTGCTGATTGCGTTGCTGCTGCTTGTGTTGCTGCTTGCTTGCGTTGCTGCTGCTTGTGTTTCTGCTGCTGTTGCGTTGCTGTGCTTGCTTGGTTGCTCGCTGTTTGCGTGCTTGCTGCTGCTTGTGTTGCTACTGCTTGTGTTGCTCCTGCTTGTGTTGCTCGCTGTTGCGTTGCTGCTGCTGTATTGCTGCCTGCTTGTGTTGCTTGCTGCTTGTATTGCTGCTGCTTGTGTTGCTGCTTTGCTTGTATTGCTGCTGCTTGTGTTGCTGCTGCTTGTGTTGCTCCTGCTTGTGTGTTGCTGCTGATTGCGTTGCTGCTGCTTGTATTGCTGCTGCTTGTGTTGCTGCTGCTTGTGTTGCTGCTGCTTGTCTTGCTGCTGCTTGTATTGGCTGCTTTGTGTTGCTGCTGCTATGCGTTGCTGCTGATGATTGTGTTGCTGCTGCTTGTGTTGCTGCTGTGTATGTGTGCTGTTGCTGCTGCTGATTGTGTTGCTGCTGCTTGTGTGTGCTGATTGTTTGTGTGCTTGTGTTTGCTGTTGCTTGTGTTGCTGCTGATTGTGTTGCTGCTGCGTTGTGGTGCTGCTGCTTGTGTTGCTGCTGATTGTGTGCTGCTGATTGTGTTGCTGATTGCTGCTGTGTGCTGTGTGTGCTGCTTGTTGTTGTCTGCTTGCTGCTTGATGTTGCTGCTGCTTGTTGCTGCGTGCTTGTGTTTGCTGTTTGCTGTCTGTTGCTGCTGCTGCTTGTGTTGCTGCTGATTGTGTGCTGCTGGCTGCTTGTGTTGCTGCCTGTTTGTGTTTGTCTGCTGCTTGTGTTGCTGTTGATTGTGTTGCTGCTGATTGTGTGCTGCTGCTGTTGTGTTGCTGCGTGATTGTGTTGCTGCTGAGTTGTGTTTGCTTGCTGCTTGTGTTGCTGCTGCTGATTGTGTTGCTGCTGCTTGTTTTGCTGCTGATTGTGTTGCTGTGCTTTGTTGCTGCTGCTTCTCTCTTGCTGCTTGTTGCTGCTGGCTGACTTTGTGTTGCTGCTGCTTGTGTTGCTGCTGCTTGTGTTGCTGCTGCTGGACTGTGTTGTGCGTGCTTTTTTGTTGTGTGTGATTGTGTTGCTGCTGATTGTGTTGCTGCTGATTGTGTTGCTGCTGATTGTGTGCTGCTGATTGTGTTGCTGCTGATTGTTTGTTGCCGTGTAGTGTGTTGCTGCTGATTGTGTTGCTGCTGATTGTGTTGCTGCTGCTTGTGTTGCTGCTGATTGTGTTGCTGCTGATGTGTTGTGCTGGTTGTTTTGCTGCTGGCTTGTGTTGCTGCGGCTTGTGTTGCTGCTGCTTGTGTTGCTGCTGCTGGAGCTTGTGTTGCTGCTGTTGCTGTGTGTTGTTGCTGCCTGTGTTGTTGCTGCTGTGTTGTTTGCTGCTGCTGCTGTGCTTGTGCTGTATGCTTGTTTGCTGCTCTGTGTTGTTGCTGCTGCTGCCTGTGTTGCTGCTGCTAGATCTGTGTTGCTGCTGCTTGTGTTGCTGCTGATTGTGTTTGCTGCTGCTTGTGTTGCTGCTGATTGTGTTGCTGTTGCTGATTGTGTTGCTGCTGGTGTTGTTGTTGCTGCTGATGTTGTTCTGTTGCTGCTGCTTGTGTTGCTGCTGCTTGTGTTGCTGCTGCTTGTGTTGCTGCTGCTGATTGTGTTGCTGCTGCTGATTGTGTTGCTGCTGCTTGTGTTGCTGCTGCTTGTGTTGCTGCTGCTTGTGTTGCTTGCTGCTGATTGTGTTGCTGCTGCTTGTGTTGTGCTGCTGTATGATTGCTGTTTGCTGTGCCTGTGCTGCTGAGCTTGTGTTTGCTGCTGCGTGATTGTGTGCTTGTTCTGCTGTGATGTGCTGTTTGGTGCTGCTGCTTGTTGTGACTGCTGATTGTGTTGCTGCTGCTTGTTCTGTGCTGTGTTGCTGTTGCTGCTGCATTGTTGCTGCTGCTTGTGATTGCTGGTTGTCTGCTGCTTGTGTTGCTGCTGACTTGGCGTTGCTTGCTGCATGTATGTTGCATTGCTGCTGTTGTTGTTGCTGCTGATTGCTGTTGTGCTGATTGGCTGCTGATGTGTTCTCCTGCCTGGTTGGCTGCTGCTTGTGTTTTGCTGCTGTTGGTGTTGCTGCTGATTGATGTTGTCGACTGTAGTTGCTTGTGTGATTGTGTGCTGCTGATTGATGTGTGCTGCTGCCTTGTGATAGTGTTTCTGCTGCTTGGTTGCCTGACTGCTTGTACTGCTGCTGCTTGTGTTGCTGGCTGCTTGTGTTGCTGCTGCTTGGTGTTGCTGCTGGTGTGTTCTGCTGATGTGCTGACTTGCTTGCTGTTGTTTGCTGCTGATGTGTTGCTGCTGCTCCTGTGTTGCTGCTGCTTGTGTGTCTGCCTGTGTTCTGCTGATTGGTGTTGCTGTGATTGTGTTGCTGCTGCTATGTGTTGCTGGCTGTATTGTGTTGCTGCTGCCATTGTGTTTTGCTAGCTGCTGTGTGTGTCGTGCTGCTTGTTGTTGCTGCTGCTTGTGTTGGCTGCTTGCTGATCGTGTGCTGCTGCCTGTGTTGCTGCTGCTGTGTGCTGTGCGTTGCTGCTGTTGCTGTGGCTCTGTGTTGTGCTGCTGTTGCTGCGCTTGTGTTGCTGCTGCTGCTGTGCTGCTCTGTGTTGCTGAGCCTGTGTTGTGTCCTTGTCTGACTGCTTGTGTGCTGCGCTTGTTTCTGCGCTTGTGTTGTCTGCTGCCTTGTTGTTGCTTGTTGCTGCTCTTGTGTTCTTGTTGTGTGCTGCTGCTGTTGTTGCTGCTGCCTGTGTTTGGGTTGCGTCGCTGTGCTGTGTTGCTGCTGTTTAGTGTTGCTGCTCTGTGTTGCGCATGTTTCTGCTGCTTGTTGTGCTTGTGCTCTTGGTGCTGCTTTGTGTTCCGCCTATGTGTTGCTGCTGCTTGTGTTGGTCGTTGCTGCTGCTGTTGTGCTTGCTGTGCTGTGTTGTTGCTGGTCCTGCTGTTGTCTGCTGTTTGTGGTGCTGTTGTGTTGCCTGTGTTGTTGCTGCTGTGTGTTGCTGCTGCTGTGTTTGCTGCCCTGGTGTTGCTGCTGTTGCTGTCTGCGCTGTTGGTTTGCTTGCTGCATTGTGTTGCTGCTGCTTGTGTTGTTGCTGCGTCTGTGATTGTTTGCTGCGCTTGTGTTGCTGCTGCTGTGTTTGCTGCTGATTGTGTTGCTGCTGTTGGTTGCTGCTCTTGTGTTGCTGCTGCTTGCTGTTGCTGCTGCTTGTTTCTTCTGCTGATTGGGTTCTGCTGCTTGTGTTGCTGCTCGCTTGTGTGCTGCTGCTTGTGTTGCTGCCTGCTGATTGTGTTCTCTCTGTTGTTGCTGCTGCTT
>WNGS01158953.1:37454-50209 GCA_020271785.1 Procambarus virginalis
TCATATATATCTCAACATATCAACGATTCAACATGCAATCCTTCAATATTACAGAACATTTTGAATGATAAACATATACATTTCTTTCTTTACACTTGTCATATGTTACCAGCCGTACACACCTTGATGACCAGGGACACACACACACAATACTTGCTACAGACACCAGTAGCTGGTACTGTAGATTTGTGGACACATGCAAGGGCTTAATGGTGGGTCAGTACTGGTAGTGGTCCACGACCACACCGTCCTCGTGTCTATATCTTCTGACGTTTGGCTTAGTGATGACGGCGGCTGTGTGTAGACCTGCTGTGTTGAGGCACGAGGCCACCTACTGGGCTTGGGTATGGACACCAAACATTGTTCACGAGTAGGAGTGGGCACCAAATCTGAATATTTCTTAGAGTGATCCCAGATAAGGTATCTAAACATTTGTTCCTGTCTATCCAGATCCCTTTCGGTTGGACAAGTGTGCTGATGATGCCCTCCTCGCTGGCAGTGATGGCACCTGAGATCACTCCGACAGGTGTCAGCCCCCCCCCTCCCCTGCGGCAGCATGTAGAGCAGAGCCTTACTACGAGGCTGGCAAGTTGTCCAGACTGATTACTGACTGAGCTAAGCCACAGATTCATGAGTTGAGAGCCGTGCAGAGTGTGTTGCTGGTGTTGATGTTGAGAACATCAACATGAGTATTGCAGCGCCTTGCTGTGATGGCAGTTACGTGGGTGAGGGATAGAGAGACGCAGTATCAGGAGGAAGCACGAGCCATTGCGACTGTATAGCATCTAAAAGGGATAGGGGTAAAAGGATCTAGGATAGAACGAGGGAAAGGAATGGTATCCAACCCTTGGACGGTCGGGGATTGAACGCCGACCTTCATGAAGGGAGACGTCGCTCTACCGTCCAGCCTAAGTGGTTGGGAGAGTGAATGGAGGTCGAAAATTTTGATGAGGACGGTCACGCCCGCGTCCAGTCTCTCCAGGTCTATCCTGGATGGTAGAGTTTCAGTTGACTCTCACACAGGTTCAGCGGTGACTGCTCGAGTCCTACTGGAGGTGTAAGTGGGAGAGTGTCTGAGGCGGCAGGAGTGGAGGTCACAGAGGTGTGTGTGGAGGACCTGCAGAAGGCGCCGCAGGTCTGGAGTAGTGTGGCGCTGCTCCCTGTATGCTTAAGATGGAGAGTATCTAACCGCCCACCCTCAAGCCTGAGGCGCTAGCCGTGTGAGGGGCCCAGGAGCTGGAGCCTCTTGCTACTGGCCACCGACACTTGTAAACACATGCATGCATAATAGATCTCATCTCTCTCTCTCTCTCTCTCTCTATCATATCTCTCTCTCTCTCTATCTCTCTCTCTCTCTCTCTCTCTCTCTCTCTCTCTCTCTCTCTCCTCTCATCTCTCTCTCTCTCCATCTCTCTCTCTCTCTCTTCCTCCTCTCTCTCTCTCTCTGATCTCGGCTCGCCAATTTACACCTTCCACTTGGGCTGGTCAATATAGCAACGACCGTGCTTCTTACTGGGTTCAAATTAAAGTTCAAATATGTTTACTGAGACAAGAAAAACTACAACTGAAAGGGATAGAGCAGCTTAGGCTATTTCTACCCCCGTTTAATAGGTTGGCGCTCGATCCACGAAGGTTAAAGTGACAGGGCACTGTTCTTTCACTGCGTTCTCACATCTCAGCTCCTTGTCCTCATATCCCAGCTCCTTGTCCTCATATCCCAGCTCCTTGTTCTCAAATCCCAGCTCCTTGTTCTCATATCCCAGCACCTTGTTCTCATATCCCAGCTCCTTGGCCTCGTATCCCAGCCCCTTGGCCTCGTACCCCAGCTCCTTGTCCTCATAACCCAGCTCCTTGTCCTCATATACCAGCTCCTTGTCCTCATATCCCAGTCTCCTTGTCCTCATATCCCATCCCCTTGGCCTCTGATCCCAGCTCCTTGTCCACATATCCCAGCTCCTTGTCCTCATATCCTAGCTCCTTGGCCTCATATCCTAGCTCCTTGGCCTCATATCCTAGCTCCTTGGCCTCATATCCCCGCTCCTTGGCGTCATATCCCAGCTCCTTGTCCTCATATCCCAGCTCCTTGTCCTCATATCCCAGCTCCTTGGCCTCATATCCCAGCTCCTTGTCCTCATATCCCAGCTCCTTGTCCTCATATCCCAGCTCCTTGTCCTCATATCCCAGCTCTTTGTCCTCATAACCCAGCTCCTTGTCCTCATATCCCAGCTCCTTAGCGTCATATCCCAGCTCCTTGTCCTCATATCCTAGCTCCTTGGCCTCATATCCTAGCTCCTTGGCCTCATATCCCCGCTCCTTGGTGTCATATCCCAGCTCCTTGTCCTTTCATATCCCAGCTCCTTGGCCTCATATCCTAGCTCCTTGGCCTCATATCCCAGTTCCTTGTCCTCATATCTCAGCTCCTTGGCCTCGTACCCCAGCTCCATCTCCTCATATCCCAGCTCCTTGGCCTCATATCCCAGCTCCTTGGCCTCATATCCCAGCTCCTTGGCCTCAAATCCCATCTCCTTGTCCTCATATCCCAGCTCCTTGTCCTCATATCCCTGCTCCTTGGCCTCATATCCCAGCTCCTTGGCCTCATATCCCAACTCCTTGGCCTCATATCCTAGCTCCATGGCCTCATATCCCAGCTCCATGGCTTCGTACCCCAGTTCCATCTCCTCATATCCCAGGTCCTTGGCCTCATATCCCAACTCCTTGTCCTTTCATATCCCAGCTCCTTGGCCTCATATCCCAGCTCCTTGTCCTCATATCCTAGCTCCTTGTCCTCATATCCCAGCTCCTTGTCCTCATATCCTAGCTCCTTGGTCTCATATCCCAGCTCCTTGGCCTCATACCCCAGCTCCTTGTCCTCATATCCCAGATCCTTGGCCTCGTACCCCAGCTCCTTGGCCTTATATCCCAGCTCCTTGTCCTCATATCCCAGTTCCTTGGCCTCATATCCCAGCTCCTTGTCCTCATATCCCAGCTCCTTGTCCTCATATCCCAGCTCCTTGTCCTCATATCCCAGCTCCTTGTCCTCATATCCCAGCTTCTTGTCCTCATATCCTAGCTCCTTGTCATCATATCCTAGCTCCTTGTCCTCATATCCTAGCTCCTTGTCCTCATATCCCAGCTCCTTGTCCTCATATCCCAGCTTCTTGTCCTCATATCCCAGCTCCTTGGCCTCATATCCCAGCTCCTTGTCTTCATATCCTAGCTCCTTGGCCTCGTACTCCAGCTCCTTGTCCTCATATCCCAGCTCCTTGGCCTCATATCCCAGCTCCTTGGCCTCATATCCTAGCTCCTTGTCCTCATATCCCAGCTCCTTGGCCTCATATCCCAGCTTCTTGTCCTTTCATATCCCAGCTCCTTGGCCTCATATCCTAGCTCCTTGGCCTCATATCCCAGCTCCTTGTCCTCATATCCCAGCTCCATCTCCTCATATCCCAGCTCCTTGTCCTCATATCCCAGCTCCTTGTCCTCGTATACTTATCAATAGCAATGTAGTTATACTACCTGACGGCTCCTTCCTGATAATCACCTCACCTCTAGACAACCTCAGTTCACTCTGCCAAATATATCTCCATCTTCTAATATGCAGTCAGACAACACCAGGGAAATAAAAGTCTTGCCACTGAGTCGCTGCTTCAGTATTGCAAACTTTTGCAACACCTGTAGACATCTGAGGTAAAATTGGGTAATTAGCGAGAGGCGGCGAGACTAGGTAATTCTAGCAGCTGTCTGAGTGATTGTTAAGAAACGATGTAGTCTTGCCAATTAAGAGTCCTGTACAGATTGACAGGAAACACCTACCTGTCAATCAAAGGGAAATTGACAGCATTAACAAGATCGCTAAGCAAATGAGTCCACGTTGTCAGTCCTAATTGGCTCAGATAGTTATTAAAAGAAGGTTTCAAAGGAGTATTCTAGAAAAATGTGTGAGCGGCCATATGGCTGACACAGACCGCCTCGCACATGTGTTTATTTGCACATAAAATAGCAAAAAAATATTATTAGACAGAGTGAGAGTGAGGGATGGAGGGAGGGAGAGAGGGGAGGGTTAGGGAGAGAGAGAGAGAGAGAGAGAGAGAGAGAGAGCCATCGGTTGTTCACGACAAAAATAATGACCGAAAATTAGATTAATAATTCTAACACGAATTTTCTCAATATTTCTTATGTTGTTCTTCACTGTCGGTGGTAATAAAAATATAAATTCTCCAAAATAAATTTTGTAATAATGGTTTGACGCCTGAACGCGTTTCGTAATGGCTTATTACATTTTCAAAGATTAATTAACACACAAATTCATCCAACTTATACATATTTTGGGTGAGGTGATATAATACAAAAATTTTGGGTGAGGGGAACAAACCTATGACAAACACAAGACAGAACACGAAACAATGGGTATTACTTGGATATGTGAACATGATAATGGAAGTAACTTCAGAAGGCCTATTGGCCCATACTTTCTCTTGCTGCTTCCACATTGGTTCGGGGTCTTGAAGTGGGTAGAATATAGTTGTGCATTAATTGGCTGTTGATTGCTGGTGTTGATTTTTTGATGTGTAGTGCCTCGCAGATGTCGAGCCGCCTGCTATCGCTGTACCTATCGATTATTTATGTGTTGTTTGTTAAGATATCTCTAGTGATGGTCTGGTTGTGAGAAGAGATTGTGTTCCTTAATGGAGCCCTGTTGCTTATGCATTTTTAGTTGCCTGGAAAGAGACGTTGTTGTCTTGCCTATATACTGAGTTTTTTGGGGCTTACAGTCCCCAAGTGGGCATTTAAAGGCATAGACGACGCTGGTCTCTTTTAAGGCGTTCTGCTTGGTGTCTGGGGAGTTTTTCATGAGTAGATTGGCCGTTTTATTTGTTTTATAATAAATTGTCAATTGTACAATTAATAATTTGTTATAAAACAAAAAAAAACAATTGTACAATTGTACAAAAAACAATTGTACAATTGACAATTTATTATAAAACCCCCCAAAAAACGGCTAATCTACTCATGAAAAACCCCCTCATCCAGCTCCTCGGAGGTATGGTGCGTGCCCAGGATACAGCAGTATTTCCTCTCTGAACTGCGACACTGAGGCGCTGGAACAGGAAACTGGCCGCTCGTGGATCTTTTGTTTTCCCAATGAGTTCCTCACCCACCTTCTTTAAGAACTTAAGGGCACATTTACCCCAGGCGCCCAGAGTCTCAGAGCCTATCGGCACGAACCTGTAACAACGTTCTAGGTCACTGTACTTGTTTGTTTTCTGGGTCTCCCTGAAGGTGGCAGCTCCGCCTCCCTCTGCTGTGCTGTAAGGTAGATAGGTATCAGCCAATGTATATGCACACGTGTAGTCCCACACGACCTGTTTACCTTCCCTCCATGGCTGCAGGGTGACTCCATCTGGGCGTTTTTGGCTGTTGTCAGGTCTGACAACTGGGGTTCCCTTTGTGCTGGACACCCAGCTGTAGCCAAACTTCTCTTGATGATGTCATTGACTGCCTCGTGTCTGGCAATCTTTCCCTGTGTCTTACGACAGATGAGACCATGGCTGCCGTATTGGTCTGCCCGTGCCTGGCCGCAAATACACCGGTGCTCGGTGGAGATAGGGGCGGCAAGGCGCAGAGCAACACCAATACTTAGGGCCCGATGGTCCAGGCGGGTGCCCAAGGTGGAATTAGGGACTGCCAACAGAAAGTCCCCGGCATGGGGGGCTTGCACAGCTAGGAGACGCTCTCTGTCCTTCGCAGACGCTGCCTCTTGCAATGCTGTTGCAATGTTCTCCACTATGGGGGCTATCCCATTTGGCCTGTTTGCAGTCGTTTGGAAAAGTTGGTCGAGGGTGTGAGGTGGCAAGAGCGTCCCACTGACCAGTTCCGTCCGCGAATTTGGGATCATGAATCCCAGTGAAGTTCCTTAGGTATTCTGGTAGTATTTCATTCACTAAATCACTTGTAGCACTGGTCGAGGATAAGAATGTCAGCAATGCTAACTGTGTCGCCTTGCGAATACCTATACCCACGAGTCTAACTGGGAACGTTGCTTGGTCCCACTGGTCATCTTGCAGGGAGAGGTTTAACACTTGCATGGTTATTGATTTTAGGACTGCGTCATATTCTGTTATTTTTGGACTGTCGAAGGAGGGAGCATATCTTAGGAAATAGGTAAGCCTTGGCAAAGCCAGGCACCTTGTGAGAAGGTACAAAGCATCGTGAGCATCCAAAGCCCCTATTCTTCCCTCCATCCTCCTCAGGTCGTTCAGCTTTTCTTCAAGGATTACCTCAATGGCCTTCGAGCCCAGAGGTGCCCCTAGCAGCATACTGTTGGTAGGCGCGATCACTGGGGCTCCTGACAACACGGTTTGTACTGTTGGTTGGCTGGAAGATGATGATTTCACACTTTGATGGGTTTAGGGTGAGGCCTAACTAACTCCACTCCCCTATATTTCACTAGCTGTAGATCTCCTAGGAGGGATGCCTGTGTCCCTGCCAGGGTGCCATCGTCCAGGAACCAGATATTGAGTTCGCTGGACAACCTGCTTGTGACCTCTTTAGCTGCCATGCAGAAAAGGAAAGGGGCAAGTGGGTCTCCCTGCTGGACACCTTCTGCGGAAACAACTTCATGTTCCCCAAACAACAGTGTCGATTCTCTACTGTACCCTGCTGAGACGAAGGGAAGTAGACAAGTAAAGCTGGTTCGAACTGCTTCCAGTACCACATCCCTTTCCACCTGGTTGAAGGCATTTTTTAAAATCTAATTTAATTAATGTTATATTTTCTGGGAGGTGCTTAATATAGGCTCGTGCTGCATGACCTCTTCCTTCACAGCCATGGGGGACACCACAACCTAGTTGATGGGGTCGAAGCATCGTTGAAGGTTTCGTGCGGGTGTTTGTGACGGCTGCCCGAGCAACGAGGCGCCGGTGTGTTACCCACGGCGATGGGTCTGACTCTACCATCCTTCTTCTTTGGGAGGCATAACGCCGGATAATAAAAGTTGTTCAATGTCAACCAAACTTTTTGTTACTAGTTGTATATGAAAAGGGCGGCAACTGTTCCAAGTTTCAGTATCGCACACTAAATAAAAAAGGGAGAAAAAAAATTCAACGAATTTTACACATTTTCAGTAATTCAGTACAACCACAAGTTTCAAATGAAATCTTTTCTATGACACTCATCTATCACATTAGCATATATTAAAGGACTTGTCAAAGGGGATTATCCAAAATATGTTTAGTTTTACTAGTACAAATAGTCAAAGTTACCCAAAAATTTATGCCAATATTTCATGTTTGCAAATATTTCTAAAATCAATCAATAAACTTAGGAATAATTTTTTTTATGGAGGTTGTAGAGACGTTAACTCTACACATAAGGTGTAAGTTTCATGTAAATTGATTAAAAAATAGAAAAAAGACTAGCAATTTTATATTATTTGACAACAAATAAAGTCAAACACTCTGCCACCTGTGGTTGAGGTTGACGTCAACCAATTTCCTCCAAAACTGGCACTCCCTTACAGACAGATATACGCTCATTAAAGTTTGTAAGTTTACTGCATTTATTTTGGCATAAAACTAATTATTAAAAGACTTTATTATATGCTATTGTGATAGCTTAGTCATAGACATGATTTCAGTCGACACTTGTGTTTAATGTTAATTTTTTACCATTTTGAAAAATGTTTGACACATAATTCAATATTTTTTCTCCCTTCCTATTTACGCTACGATGCTGAGGCTTGAATCAGCTGAAGCCAATTTCATATACAACTAGTCAAAAAGTTGATTGAAATCATTCAGTTTTCAATTATTGCATATTTAGGCGTTATATATGACTAAATTAATTAAATTGTATAGTATAAGAAGGGCTTAATTGTATCTGGGATCAACCCAAAGAGGACCCAATCCAAGAGAGGAGAAGATCCAACCCAGGATATATCAAACAAAATGTATCAATTATATCCAATTTGCAATACGTTTAATGTATACATAAAAACTGGATCTGTTGTGAATAAGGCCTGACCTGAGTATTACGGGACTGTTGTTATTTAAGGTGACACTCACTATTCACACTCACTATTCACACTCACTATTCACACTCACCATTCACACTCACTATTCACACTCACTATTCACACTCACCATTCATACTCACCATTCACACTCACCATTCACCCTCACCATTCACACTCACCATTCACACTCACCATTCACACTCACCATTCACCCTCACCATTCACACTCACCATTCACACTCACCATTCACACTCACCATTCACCCTCACCATTCACACTCACCATTCACCCTCACCATTCACACTCACCATTCACACTCACCATTCACCCTCACCATTCACCCTCACCATTCACACTCACCATTCACACTCACCATTCACACTCACCATTCACACTCACCATCCACACTCACCATTCACACTCACCATTCACCCTCACCATTCACACTCACCATTCACCCTCACCATTCACACTCACCATTCACACTCACCACTCACACTCACCATTCACCCTCACCATTCACACTCACCATTCACCCTCACCATTCACCCTCACCATTCACCCTCACCATTCACCCTCACCATTCACACTCACCATTCACACTCACCATTCACCCTCACCATTCACCCTCACCATTCACACTCACCATTCACCCTCACCATTCACACTCACCATTCACACTCACCATTCACACTCACCATTCACACTCACCATTCACCCTCACCATTCACACTCACCATTCACACTCACCATTCACACTCACCATTCACACTCACCATTCACACTCACCATTCACACTCACCATTCACCCTCACCATTCACCCTCACCATTCACACTCACCATTCACCCTCACCATTCACCCTCACCATTCACACTCACCATTCACCCTCACCATTCACCCTCACCATTCACACTCACCATTCACACTCACCATTCACACTCACCATTCACACTCACCATTCACTCTCACCATTCACACTCACCATTCACCCTCACCATTCACCCTCACCATTCACCCTCACCATTCACACTCACCATTCACACTCACCATTCACACTCACCATTCACACTCACCATTCACTCTCACCATTCACACTCACCATTCACCCTCACCATTCACCCTCACCATTCACACTCACCATTCACACTCACCATTCACCCTCACCATTCACACTCACCATTCACCCTCACCATTCACCCTCACCATTCACACTCACCATTCACCCTCACCATTCACACTCACCATTCACACTCACCATTCACACTCACCATCCACACTCACCATTCACCCTCACCATTCACACTCACCATCCACACTCACCATTTACCCTCACCATTCACCCTCACCATTCACCCTCACCATTCACCCTCACCATTCACACTCACCATTCACCATCACCATTCACACTCACCATTCACACTCACCATTCACACTCACCATTCACTCTCACCATTCACACTCACCATTCACCCTCACCATTCACCCTCACCATTCACCCTCACCATTCACCCTCACCATTCACCCTCACCATTCACACGCTGAATGTAATTTGTACATTATTCACGGCAACAAGTTCGGATCATTAGATAATCCTTCATTTGATTTGACAATTAGCAATCAGGGGAAAAGTGGGTGTGAGGGGTGGAGGGAGGGGGGGGGGTTAGAGAGAGAGAGAGAGAGAGAGAGAGAGAGAGAGAGAGAGAGAGAGAGAGAGAGAGAGAGAGAGAGAGAGAGAGGGAGGGAGAGAAACAATGAAGATCTAAGTCTTTTAGTATAGTTGGCTTCGTTATCGGCTCTCAATCGGGGAACCAGAGTTCGACTCCCGGGCCGGACAGGTGTCGCAGGAGCAACAAGTGCTGGTGCTTGTATTACATAAGTTAGTAATACTATCTCTGCCTGCCGCGATTTATTAATGATTCTATATTAATTATTTATTGATGAATTATTATTATTATAATACAAATATTATGTACTTGTTTCCTGGAGACTTTGTTAGTCTTACATGTTATGACTTCTTGTTCTTCCGGAGTGTGGCAAGGAGCTATTGTACCTGGCCAAACCCTGCCCCTAGGGATGGGGGGTCACCCTAGGGATGGGTGGTCACCCTAGGGATGGGTGGTCACCCTCGGGATGGGTGGTCACCCTAGGGATGGGTGGTCACCCTAGGGATGGGTGGACACCCTAGGGATGGGTGGTCACCCTAGGGATGGATGGTCACCCTAGGGATGGGTGGTCACCCTAGGGATGGGTGGACACCCTAGGGATGGGTGGTCACCCTAGGGATGGGTGGTCACCCTAGGGATGGGTGGACACCCTAGGGATGGGTGGTCACCCTAGGGATGGGTGGTCACCCTAGGGATGGGTGGTCACCCTAGGGATGGGAGGTCACCCTAGGGATGGGTGGTCACCCTAGGGATGGGTGGTCACCCTAGGGATGGTGGACACCCTAGGGATGGGTGGTCACCCTAGGGATGGGAGGTCACCCTAGGGATGGGTGGTCACCCTAGGGATGGGTGGTCACCCTACGGATGGGTGGACACCCTAGGGATGGGTGGTCACCCTAGGGATGGGTGGTCACCCTAGGGATGGGTGGTCACCCTAGGGATGGGTGGACACCCTAGGGATGGGCGGACACCCCAGAGATGGGTGGACACCCTAGGGATGGGTGGTCACCCTAGGGATGGGCGGACACCCCAGAGATGGGTGGACACCCTAGGGATGGGTGGTCACCCTAGGGATGGGCGGACACCCCAGAGATGGGTGGACACCCTAGGGATGGGTGGTCACCCTAGGGATGGGCGGACACCCCAGAGATGGGTGGACACCCTAGGGATGGGTGGACACCCTAGGGATGGGTGGTCACCCTAGGGATGGGTGGACACCCTAGGGATGGGTGGTCACCCTAGGGATGGGTGGTCACCCTAGGGATGGGTGGTCACCCTAGGGATGGGTGGTCACCCTAGGGATGGGTGGTCACCCTAGGGATGGGTGGACACCCTAGGGATGGGCGGACACCCCCAGAGATGGGTGGACACCCTAGGGATGGGGGGTCACCCTACGGATGGGTGGTCACCCTAGGGATGGGTGGTCACCCTAGGGATGGTGGACACCCTTGGATGGGGGGTCACCCTACGGATGGGTGGTCACCCTAGGGATGGGGGTCACCCTAGGGATGGGTGGACACCCTAGGGATGGGTGGACACCCTAGGGATGGGTGGACACCCTAGGGATGGGGGGGTCACCCTAGGGATGGTGGACCCCTAGGGATGGGGTCACCCTAGGGGGTGGGGGGTCACCCTAGGGATGGGTGGACACCCTAGGGGTGGGGGTCACCGTAGGGATGGGTGGACACCCTAGGGATGAGGGTCACCCTATTGATGGGTGGACACCCTAGGGATGGGTGGTCACCCTAGGATGGGTGGACACCCTAGGGGTGGGTGGACACCCTAGGGATGGGGGGTCACCCTAGGGATGGGTGGGGTCAGGTCACAAACGTGACCCACCCTTTCTCTGCTTCCCTTAGCCCACACCCACCACCCCATCCCCTCCCCGCCACCGCCCACAACCAGCCCATCCCCCACCGCCCACATCCAGCCCCCCCTCACCAGCTACCCCCACCCGCCACCGCCCACAACCAGCCCACCCCCCACAGCCCACAACCAGCCCCCCCCCCCCCACCAGCTACCCCACCCGCCACCGCCCACAACCAGCCCACCCCCACAGCCCACCAAGAGCTCCCCCCCCCCCACCCCTCACCACCAGCCCCCCCCCCCCCACCCGTCTGGGTACAGTGTCGGCGGATTACAGAGTTTTACAGAAGTAATCCGGCTCCAGGGCGCCGGTGTTATGTATAAGTTTAAGGAGAGGGGAGAGAGAGAGGTGAGGAGAAGGTGAGAGAAAGACGGGTGAGAGACGCTGAAGAGAGGAATGTAAGGGAGAGATGGACGAGAGAAAGTGAGGAGAGATGGACGAGAGAAAGTGAGGGAGAGATGGACGAGAGAAAGTGAGGGAGAGATGGACGAGAGAAAGTGAGGGAGAGATGGACGAGAGAAAGTGAGGGAGAGATGGACGAGAGAATGTGCGGAATCATTCTTGATCAAATGATACAAACTCACACATTCGTACCACAATAAGCACAAGCCAGCGGTCACAATGGTACCATCACGTCAGCACATGTCAGCGGCCACAATGGTACCATCACCTCAGCACATGTCAGCGGCCACAATGGTACCATCACGTCAGCACATGTCAGCGGCCACAATGGTACCATCACGTCAGCACATGTCAGCGGCCACAATGGTACCATCACCTCAGCACATGCCAGCGACCACAATGGTACCATCACGTCAGCACATGCCAGCGGCCACAATGGTACCATCACGTCAGCACATGCCAGCGGCCACAATGGTACCATCACGTCAGCACATGCCAGCGGCCACAATGGTACCATCACATCAGCACATGTCAGCAGACACAATGTACCATGACACCGTGTACACTAACGTCAGTCACCACAGAACATAACACAACAGGTGAACATAACGCACATAGTGCTTCTGATGACAAACTCAAAATGGATAATCAGGATGAAGAACAGCTCACATTACTATAATGATCACCATGAAGAACAATACAATTGAATTAATGACTCATACAGTAAGTCGGTGACACCAAACTGACGTCATAGTGAACAAATCCACAGGGCCGTGACGAGGATTCGAACCTGCGTGCGAGAGCA
>WNGS01158953.1:58905-69621 GCA_020271785.1 Procambarus virginalis
CTGTTGTCACTAGGACCTGTTGTCACTAGGACCTGTTGTTACTTGGACCTGTTGTTACTTGGACCTGTTGTCACTAGGACCTGTTGTTACTTGGACCTGTTGTCACTAGGACCTGTTGTCACTTGGACCTGTTGTCACTAGGACCTGTTGTCACTAGGACCTGTTGTTACTAGGACCTGTTGTCACTTGGACCTGTTGTCACTAGGACCTGTTGTTACTTGGACCTGTTGTTACTTGGACCTGTTGTTACTAGGACCTGTTGTTACTTGGACCTGTTGTTACTTGGACCTGTTGTTACTAGGACCTGTTGTCACTAGGACCTGTTGTCACTAGGACCTGTTGTTACTTGGACCTGTTGTCACTAGGACCTGTTGTTACTTGGACCTGTTGTCACTAGGACCTGTTGTTACTAGGACCTGTTGTCACTTGGACCTGTTGTCACTAGGACCTGTTGTCACTAGGACCTGTTGTTACTTGGACCTGTTGTCACTAGGACCTGTTGTTACTTGGACCTGTTGTCACTAGGACCTGTTGTCACTTGGACCTGTTGTCACTAGGACCTGTTGTCACTAGGACCTATTGTTACTTGGTCCTGTGTTACTTGGACCTGTTGTTACTTGGACCTGTTCTCACTAGGTCCTGTTGTCACTAGGACCTGTTGTTACTTGGACCTGTTGTCACTAGGATCTGTTGTCACTAGGACCTGTTGTCACTAGGACCTGTTGTTACTTGGTCCTGTTGTCACTAGGACCTGTTGTCACTAGGACCTGTTATTACTGGACCTGTTGTTACTTGGACCTGTTGTCACTAGGACCTGTTGTCACTCGGACCTGTTGTCACTAGGACCTGTTGTCACTTGGACCTATTGTTAGTAGGACCTGTTGTCACTAGGACCTGTTGTTACTTGGACCTATGTTAGTAGGACCTGTTGTCACTAGGACCTGTTGTCACTTGGACCTGTTGTTAGTAGGACCTGTTGTCGCTAGGACCTGTTGTCACTAGGACCTTTTGTCACTAGGACCTGTTGTCACTTGGACCTGTTGTTAGTAGGACCTGTTGTCACTTGGACCTGTTGTCACTAGGACCTGTTGTCACTCGGACCTGTTGTCACTAGAACCTGTTGTCACTTGGACCTGTTGTCACTCGGACCTGTTGTCACTAGGACCTGTTGTCACTTGGATCTATTGTTACTAGGACCTGTTGTCACTAGGACCTGTTGTTACTTGGACCTGTTGTCACTCGGACCTGTTGTCACTAGGACCTGTTGTCACTTGGACCTTGTTACTAGGACCTGTTGTCACTAGGACCTGTTGTCACTAGGACCTGTTGTTACTTGGACCTGTTGTCACTAGGACCTGTTGTTAGTTGGACCTGTTGTCACTTGGACCTGTTGTTACTTGGACCTGTTGTCTCTAGGACCTGTTGTCACTTGGACCTGTTGTTACTGGACCTGTTGTCACTAGGACCTGTTGTTACTAGGACCTGTTGTCACTTGGACCTGTTGTACTTGGACCTGTTGTCACTAGGACCTGTTGTTACTAGGACCTGTTGTCACTCGGACCTGTTGTTACTTGGACCTGTTTTTACTAGGACCTGTTGTCACTAGGACCTGTTGTCACTTGGACCTGTTGTCACTTGGACCTGTTGTTACTTGGACCTGTTTTTACTAGGACCTGTTGTCACTAGGACCTGTTGTCACTAGGACCTGTTGTCACTTGGACCTGTTGTCACTTGGACCTGTTGTTACTTGGACCTGTTGTCACTAGGACCTGTTGTCACTAGGACCTGTTGTCACTTGGACCTGTTGTTACTTGGACCTGTTGTCACTAGGACCTGTTGTTACTAGGACCTGTTGTCACTAGGACCTGTTGTCACTAGGACCTGTTGCCACTTGGACCTGTTGTTACTTGGACCTGTTGTTACTAGGACCTGTTGTCACCTGGACCTGTTGTTACTAGGACCTGTTGTTACTAGGACCTGTTGTCACTAGGACCTGTTGTCACTAGGACCTGTTGTTACTAGGACCTGTTGTCACTAGGACCTGTTGTCACTAGGACCTGTTGCCACTTGGACCTGTTGTTACTTGGACCTGTTGTTACTAGGACCTGTTGTCACCTGGACCTGTTGTTACTAGGACCTGTTGTTACTTGGACCTGTTGTCACTAGGACCTGTTGTCACTAGGACCTGTTGTCACTTGGACCTGTTGTTACTAGGACCTGTTGTTACTTGGACCTGTTGTTACTAGGACCTGTTGTCACCTGGACCTGTTGTTACTAGGACCTGTTGTCACTTGGACCTGTTGTCACTTGGACCTGTTGTCACTAGGACCTGTTGTTACTAGGACCTGTTGTTACTAGGACCTGTTGTCACCTGGACCTGTTGTTACTAGGACCTGTTGTCACTTGGACCTGTTGTCACTAGGACCTGTTGTTACTAGGACCTGTTGTTACTAGGACCTGTTGTCACTAGGACCTGTTGTTACTAGGACCTGTTGTTACTTGGACCTGTTGTTACTAGGACCTGTTGTCACCTGGACCTGTTGTTACTAGGACCTGTTGTCACTTGGACCTGTTGTCACTTGGACCTGTTGTCACTAGGACCTGTTGTTACTAGGACCTGTTGTTACTTGGACCTGTTGTTACTAGGACCTGTTGTCACTTGGACCTGTTGTTACTTGGACCTGTTGTTACTAGGACCTGTTGTCACTTGGACCTGTTGTTACTAGGACCTGTTGTCACTTGGACCTGTTGTCACTTGGACCTGTTGTTACTTGGACCTGTTGTCACTTGGACCTGTTGTCACTTGGACCTGTTGTTACTAGGACCTGTTGTTACTAGGACCTGTTGTCACTTGGACCTGTTTTTACTAGGACCTGTTGTCACTTGGACCTGTTGTCACTTGGACCTGTTGTCACTTGGACCTGTTGTCACTTGGACCTGTTGTCACTAGGACCTGTTGTCACTTGGACCTGTTGTCACTTGGACCTGTTGTCACTTGGACCTGTTGTCACTTGGACCTGTTGTCACTAGGACCTGTTGTCACTTGGACCTGTTGTCACTAGGACCTGTTGTTACTTGGACCTGTTGTCACTTGGACCTGTTGTTACTAGGACCTGTTGTCACTAGGACCTGTTGTCACTAGGACCTGTTGTTACTAGGACCTGTTGTCACTAGGACCTGTTGTCACTAGGACCTGTTGTTACTAGGACCTGTTGTTACTAGGACCTGTTGTTACTAGGACCTGTTGTTACTAGGACCTGTTGTCACTAGGACCTGTTGTTACTTGGACCTGTTGTCACTAGGACCTGTTGTTACTAGGACCTGTTGTTACTAGGACCTGTTGCCACTAGGACCTGTTGTCACTAGGACCTGTTGTCACTAGGACCTGTTGTCACTAGGACCTGTTGTCACTAGGACCTGTTGTCACTAGGACCTGTTGTCACTTGGACCTGTCGTAGCTTGTGTGAACACGGCCGATGGTTCCGTACGGACCTCGCTCTAACGACCGGACGTTAACTATATATTAAAGCCGGGGGGGAGGGGGAGGGGCTCGCTACCTGTCAAGGGGTCCCACGCTACCTGTCAAGGGAGGACTGGCGACGGTGGCGTTAATATTTCCTGCGGGGAGGGGGGGGAGGGACTTGGCGGAGGGACTGGACCTGGTGATGAAGACCAGGATGTACGCGGCCACTCACACGGCTAGCAAGAGGGTAAAATATTAAATATAGACGGTTAGAACAGTACCCTCAGCAGTGACAAAACAAGCAACAGGTTACAACAGTACCCTCAACAGTGACAAACGACGCAACAGGTTACAACAGTACCCTCAGCAGTGACAAACGAAGCAACAGGTTACAACAGTGCCCTCAACAGTGACAAACGAAGCAACAGGTTACAACAGTACCCTCAACAGTGACAAACGAAGCAACAGGTTACAACAGTACCCTCAACAGTGACAAACGAAGCAACAGGTTACAACAGTACCCTCAACAGTGACAAACGAAGCAACAGATTACAACAGTGCCCTCAACAGTGACAAACGAAGCAACAGGTTACAACAGTACCCTCAGTAGTGACAGACGAAGCAACAGGTTACAACAGTACCCTAAACAGTGACAAACAAACACAACTTCCTCAAGTCATTTGAAAAATGAGTCTTGGAAATCAACTGTAAATTCCTGTGTAGAGGCTCCACCACTCAGAATACAGTGTTCACCATACTGTGGCTGGGGGCAGTGTTCAGGGGGTGTCCTACACGTAGGAACACTNTTAAGCCAAAATTGCCCCTTATGTATTCTTTCTTTACCTCAAGACGTGCCAGAGTGAGACGACACCTTGTGGGAAATATAATCAATTATCCACCATCACCTAGCCCATCCTAGCCTCATCCACCATCACCTAGCCCATCCTAGCCTCATCCACCATCACCTAGCCCATCCTAGCCTTATCCACCATCACCTAGCCCATCCTAGTCTCATCCACCATCACCTAGCCCATCCTAGCCTCATCCACCATCACCTAGCCCATCCTAGCCTTATCCACCATCACCTAGCCCATCCTAGTCTCATCCACCATCACCTAGCCCATCCTAGCCTCATCCACCATCACCTAGCCCATCCTAGCCTCATCCACCATCACCTAGCCCATCCTAGCCTCATCCACCATCACCTAGCCCATCCTAGTCTCATCCACCATCACCTAGCCCATCCTAGCCTCATCCACCATCACCTAGCCCATGAACAAACACCTGTATTCACCTTAGAGTCATGGACGTTTAGTGCATAGTGTCTTGTCTGGTCAGAAAAGTGGTCTGGTCAGAAAAGTGGTCTGGTCAGAAAAGTGGTCTGGTCAAAAAGTGGTCTGGTCAGAAAAGTGGTCTGGTCAGAAACGTGTTCTGGTCAGAAAAGAGATCTGGTCAGAAAAGTGGCCGGTTGTAGGATCTGTTTCTATTGGATTAGCAACGATTTGGGCATCGTTTTCTTTCACCTGATGCTCCACTTCACCCAGCAGTAACATACAGGTGTCCGGGAGTGAGGTGACTGTTGGGGTTGGCATCCTGCAGGATGTCATTATCAGATTTTTGGGTAACATGGATGTTGTTTGGTTGTTTTAGAACCGTGTTGTTTGTTGTTTGTTGTTTGTGAGCGATGGCTGACTTTGTTTGTTCTATAGACTGATGTCTCTCACTGCTGACGTCACCCTACCCGACCTCACGATAGAGCGTCGTATTTTGACGTACACCCTAAATGAGGCCTAAAATTGTCGTACTAGAAAATGGGAAGCAGCTGGCGAAATTTGACGGACTGTCCCCGTTTTCTGTTTTGAGTTCTCTGGTAGGTTAGGATAAGGGCACTTTAGTACGACACTTTCTTGACGTTGGGGGAATGTTAGGACCTGTTGTTACTTGGACCTGTTGTTACTAGGACCTGTTGTCACTTGGACCTGTTGTCACTTGGACCTGTTGTTACTTGGACCTGTTGTTACTAGGACCTGTTGTTACTTGGACCTGTTGTCACTAGGACCTGTTGTTACTTGGACCTGTTGTCACTAGGACCTGTTGTTACTTGGACCTGTTGTCACTAGGACCTGTTGTTACTTGGACCTGTTGTCACTAGGACCTGTTGTCACTAGGACCTGTTGTTACTTGGACCTGTTGTTACTTGGACCTGTTGTCACTTGGACCTGTTGTTACTTGGACCTGTTGTCACTTGGACCTGTTGTTACTTGGACCTGTTGTTACTTGGACCTGTTGTCACTTGGACCTGTTGTTACTAGGACCTGTTGTTACTTGGACCTGTTGTCACTAGGACCTGTTGTTACTTGGACCTGTTGTCACTAGGACCTGTTGTCACTAGGACCTGTTGTTACTTGGACCTGTTGTTACTAGGACCTGTTGTTACTTGGACCTGTTGTCACTAGGACCTGTTGTTACTTGGACCTGTTGTCACTAGGACCTGTTGTTACTTGGACCTGTTGTTACTAGGACCTGTTGTTACTTGGACCTGTTGTCACTAGGACCTGTTGTTACTAGGACCTGTTGTTACTTGGACCTGTTGTCACTAGGACCTGTTGTCACTAGGACCTGTTGTTACTTGGACCTGTTGTTACTAGGACCTGTTGTTACTTGGACCTGTTGTCACTAGGACCTGTTGTTACTAGGACCTGTTGTTACTTGGACCTGTTGTCACTAGGACCTGTTGTTACTTGGACCTGTTGTCACTAGGACCTGTTGTCACTAGGACCTGTTGTTACTAGGACCTGTTGTTACTAGGACCTGTTGTCACTAGGACCTGTTGTCACTAGGACCTGTTGTCACTTGGACCTGTTGTCACTAGGACCTGTTGTCACTTGGACCTGTTGTTACTAGGACCTGTTGTCACTAGGACCTGTTGTCACTAGGACCTGTTGTCACTTGGACCTGTTGTCACTAGGACCTGTTGTCACTAGGACCTGTTGTCACTAGGACCTGTTGTTACTTGGACCTGTTGTTACTAGGACCTGTTGTTACTTGGACATGTTTTCACTTGGACCTGTTGTTACTAGGACCTGTTGTCACTAGGACCTGTTGTTACTTGGACCTGTTGTCACTAGGACCTGTTGTCACTGGGACCTGTTGTCACTAGGACCTGTTGTCACTAGGACCTGTTGTTACTTGGACCTGTTGTCACTAGGACCTGTTGTCACTGGGACCTGTTGTCACTAGGACCTGTTGTAGCTTGTGTGAACACGGCCGATGGTTCCGTACGGACCTCGCTCTAACGACCGGACGTTAACTATATATTAAAGCCGGGGGGGAGGGGGAGGGGCTCGCTACCTGTCAAGGGGTCCCACGCTACCTGTCAAGGGGTCCCACGCTACCTGTCAAGGGGTCCCACGCTACCTGTCAAGGGAGGACTGGCGACGGTGGCGTGAATATTTCCTACGGGGAGGGACTTGCCGGAGGGACTGGACCTGGTGATGAAGACCAGGATGTACGCGGCCACTCACACGGCTAGCAAGAGGGTAAAATATTAAATATAGACTTTTACAACAGTACCCTCAACAGTGACAAACGAAGCAACAGATTACAACAGTACCCTCAGCAGTGACAAAACAAGCAACAGGTTACAACAGTACCCTCAGCAGTGACAAAACAAGCAACAGGTTACAACAGTACCCGCAGCAGTGACAAACGAAGCAACAGGTTACAACAGTACCCGCAGCAGTGACAAACGAAGCAACAGGTTACAACAGTACCCGCAGCAGTGACAAACGAAGCAACAGGTTACAACAGTACCCGCAGCAGTGACAAACGAAGCAACAGGTTACAACAGTACCCTCAGCAGTGACAAACGAAGCAACAGTTTACAACAGTACCCTCAGCAGTGACAAAACAAGCAACAGGTTACAACAGTACCCTCAACAGTGACAAACGAAGCAACAGGTTACAACAGTGCCCTCAACAGTGACAAACGCAGCAACAGGTTACAACAGTACCCTCAACAGTGACAAACGAAGCAACAGGTTACAACAGTACCCTCAGCAGTGACAAACGAAGCAACAGGTTACAACAGTCCCCTCAACAGTGACAAACGAAGCAACAGGTTACAACAGTGCCCTCAACAGTGACAAACGAAGCAACAGGTTACAACAGTACCCTCAGCAGTGACAAACGAAGCAACAGGTTACAACAGTACCCTCAACAGTGACAAACGAAGCAACAGGTTACAACAGTACCCGCAGCAGTGACAAACGAAGCAACAGGTTACAACAGTACCCTCAACAGTGACAAACGAATCAACAGGTTACAACAGTACCCTCAGCAGTGACAAACGAAGCAACAGGTTACAACAGTACCCTCAGCAGTGACAAACGAAGCAACAGGTTACAACAGTACCCTCAACAGTGACAAACGAAGCAACAGGTTACAACAGTACCCTCAACAGTGACAAACGAAGCAACAGGTTACAACAGTACCCTCAGCAGTGACAAACGAAGCAACAGGTTACAACAGTACCCTCAACAGTGACAAACGAAGCAACAGGTTACAACAGTACCCTCAACAGTGACAAACGAAGCAACAGGTTACAACAGTACCCTCAACAGTGACAAACGAAGCAACAGGTTACAACAGTACCCGCAGCAGTGACAAACGAAGCAACAGGTTACAACAGTACCCTCAACAGTGACAAACGAATCAACAGGTTACAACAGTACCCTCAGCAGTGACAAACGAAGCAACACGTTACAACAGTACCCTCAACAGTGACAAACACACACAACTTCCTCAAGTCATTTGAAAAATGAGTCTTGGAAATCAACTGTAAATTCCTGTGTAGAGTCTCCACCACTCAGAATACAGTGTTCACCATACTGTGGCTGGGGGCAGTGTTCAGGGGGTGTCCTACACCTAGGGACACTCACTGTTGCTCAGTGTAGTGCTCAGGACACAACTGTGTTTGGGTGTAGTGCTAAGGTCATCATAATGTTACTTTGAGTGTAAGGACTTTATAATCTAAGAAGGTCTTTTATGAGCCACAAAGATTTTTTTATAAGCTATTAAGGTATTTTATGATCTATTAAGGTATTTTATGATCTATTAAGGTATTTTATGATCTATTAAGGTATTTTATGATCTATTAAGGTATTTTATGATCTATTAAGGTATTTTATGTTCTATTAAGGTATTTTATGATCTATTAAGGTATTTTATGATCTATTAAGGTATTTTATGATCTATTAAGGTATTTTATGATCTATTAAGGTATTTTATGATCTATTAAGGTATTTTATGATCTATTAAGGTATTTTATGATCTATTAAGGTATTTTATGATCTATTAAGGTATTTTATGTTCTATTAAGGTATTTTATGATCTATTAAGGTATTTTATGATCTATTAAGGTATTTTATGATCTATTAAGGTATTTTATGATCTATTAAGGTATTTTATGATCTATTATGGTATTTTATGATCTATTAAGGTATTTTATGAGCTACAAAGGTATTTTATGAGCAACAAAGGTATTTTATGAGCTACAAAGGTATTTTATGAGCTACAAAGGTATTTTATGAGCAACAAAGGTATTTTATGATCAAGGTGTTCCATAATCTAGGAAGGTGTTTCAAGTGATTCGATGAGGTCTGGCGGCCTCCTGGATGGCCTGGTAGTTGAACTCGAGGTAGAGAGAAGGAAGGTAAGGAGAGAGGCGAGAAGCAGGAGGTAAAAAGAAGGAAGGAGATAGAGAGAAGGAGTGAGGAAGAGAGAGAGAGAGAGCGTGGTAGAGAGAAGGAATAAGAAGGAGAGCTGTCTGACTGGTCAAGAGTCTTACTACGGTGGAATAGGAATTATTTGACAGGAAGAAAGAGTTATGAGACAGGAAATTGGAGTTATGTGACGGTTCTCGGGAATTATCTCATAATAAAGATGAACTACCAGATTCTTCACAAATCTTCAAAACTGGGAATTTTTCGCAGCCTCCCAGAAATAAGGGAATTATGTGGCTTGTCACCAGAATTATTAATGACATGAGTAACTATATATATATATATATATATATATATATATATATATATATATATATATATATATATATATATATATATATATACTTAAATTATAAAAATGAACAATAGAAAGCCGTATTGTTTCGTTATGTTAAATATCAATGTTGACATTTTATATAGAGGAATTCAAGACCTAATGTTCAGTCTACGAGCTGGGAATCGCTGCGAGGTCTTAAATCATCCTCGTAGCGGTGTAGAGCTCGTAAACTCTTCAATAACACAAAGCCGCCATGATCCGGGAAAGATACAGAGGTTTCGCACGCATGTGGCTGATGAATAGTGGCCCCTTAAGTTAGGGAAGCCAACACCGGTTGATTAATTTAGCGTGTTAATATTCTCACCTGATACAGTGCCAACTGTGAGATCACTGTGACTTCATTTGAATATGAATCCTGCTTGATGAATGATGTGATGACGTCATTAGGGCAGTGCTTCATGTATGGTGGTGTATGTGTATGTGGGGACATATACAGTGCTTGTTATACCCTTACCTCACCGTTGTTATACCCTCACCTCACCGTTGTTATACCGTCACCTCACCGTTGTTATACCGTCACCTCACCGTTGTTATACCGTCACCTCACCGTTGTTATACCGTCACCTCACCGTTGTTATACCGTCACCTCACCGTTGTTATACCGTCACCTCACCGTTGTTATACCGTCACCTCACCGTTGTTATACCGTCACCTCACCGTTGTTATACCGTCACCTCACCGTTGTTATACCCTCACCTCACCGTTGTTATACCCTCACCTCACCGTTGTTATACCCTCACCTCACCGTTGTTATACCCTCACCTCACCGTTGTTATACCGTCACCTCACCGTTGGATACAACTGTATGCCGAAGGGTCTCATAAATCCTCCCTATCTCTCTCCTACTGTATTCTGCTGCACATCTACTCCCTATACTCTTATATGTCTCCTTAAATCTCTTCTTGTCCTCATTCTCCACATCTTCCTCCCTCTTCCTGCCTTCCTTCCTGCTGTTCCTCCTCCCAACCTCTGCTACTTCCTTCCCATCTTCCTCAACATATTCCCCTCCATCCTTCCCTCTCGTGATCCATCCGTCCACCTCTCTCTCACTGCTTGTCCTACTCTCTCCCTCCTCAGGGGCGAGGCCCGTAAACTGCTAATACTCACATTTGACTCATAATTAAGAGGAACGA
>WNGS01158954.1:0-11777 GCA_020271785.1 Procambarus virginalis
GGTGTGTGTTGTTGTGTGTGTACTCACCTATATGTACTCACCTATATGTGTCTGCAGGATCGAGCATTGACTCTTGGATCCCGCTTTCGAGCATCAGTTGTTTACAGCAATGACTCCTGTCCCATTTCCCTATCATACCTGGTTTTAAAATTATGAATAGTATTTGCTTCCACAACCTGTTCCTTGAGTGCATTCCATTTTCCCACTACTCTCACGCTAAAAGAAAACTTCCTAACATCTCTGTGACTCATCTGAGTTTCCAACTTCCATCCATGTCCCCTCGTTCTGTTACTATTCCGTGTGAACATTTCGTCTATGTCCACTCTGTCAATCCCTCTGAGTATTTTATACGTTCCTATCATGTCCCCTCTCTCCCTTCTTCTTTCTAGTGTCGTAAGGCACAGTTCCCTCAGGCGCTCCTCATACCCCATCCCTCGTAGCTCAGGGACGAGTCTCGTTGCAAACCTCTGAACCTTTTCCAGTTTCATTATATGCTTCTTCAGATGGGGACTCCATGATGAGCGGCATACTCTAAGACTGGCCTCACGTAGGCAGTGTAAAGCGCCCTAAATGCCTCCTTGCTTAGGTTTCTGAATGATGTTCTAACTTTTGCCAGTGTCGAGTACGCTGCTGTCGTTATCCTATTTATATGTGCCTCAGGAGATAGATTAGGTTTACGTACGTCCACACCCAGGTCTCTCTCGCGCGTCGTCACAGGTAGACTGTTCCCCTTCATTGTACTGACCCTTTGGTCTCCTATCTCCTAGTCCCATTTCCATAACTTTACATTTGCTCGTGTTGAATTCCAATAGCCATTTCTCTGACCATCTCTGCAACCTGTTCAGGTCTTCTTGGAGGATCCTGCAATCCTCATCTGTCACAACTCTTCTCATCAACTTTGCGTCATCCGCAAACATCGACATGTAGGACTCTACACCCGTAAACATATCGTTAACATATACAAGAAATAGAATTGGTCCCAGTACCGATCCTTGTGGTACTCCACTTGTTACTGTTCGCCAGTCCGACTTCTCGCCCCTTACCGTAACTCTTTGGCTCCTTCCTGTTAGGTAGTTCCTTATCCATGCTAGGACCTTTCCCCTACCCCCGCCTGCCTCTCGAGTTTGAACAGCAGTCTCATGTGCGGTACTGTATCAAAGGCTTTTTGGCAGTCCAGAAATATGCAGTCTGCCCAACCATCTCTGTCCTGTCTTATCCTCGTTATTTTATCATAGAATTCCAGAAGGTTTGTTAGGCACGATTTCCCTGTCCAGAACCCATGTTGATGTTTGTTCACAAACCTAACGTTCTCCAGGTGCGCAACCAGTCGTAGCCTAATTATTCTTTCCAGTATTTTACAGGGGATGCTTGTCAGTGATACAGGTCTATAGTTAAGTGCCTCCTCCCTATCGCCTTTCTTGAAGATCGGCACGACATTTGCCTTCTTCCAGCAACTGGGCAATTCTCCCGACATAAGTGACTCATTAAAGATCATCGCCAGAGGCACGCTGAGGGCCTGCGCCGCTTCTTTTAGTATCCACGGTGATACTTTGTCTGGTCCTACTGCTTTAGATGCATCTAGAGTTGTCAACTGTTTCATTACCTCTTCTGCTGTCACCTCTATATCTGATAGTCTTTCATCTAGGGTAACCCCTTCCAACAATGGGAGCTGCTCGGGCTCGGTAGTGAACACTCCATGGAAACTGGCATTCAGTGCCTCACAGATTTCCTTGTCATTTTCAGTATATGCCCCCTCTGCCTTCCTTAGCCTTGTCACTTGGTCGTTCACCGACATTTTCCTTCTTATATGACTGTGTAGTAGCTTAGGTTGTTTTTTTGCTTTGATTGCAATATCGTTCTCATAGTCCCTTTCCGATGTTCGTCTTATGTTAATGTAATCGTTCCTAGCTCTGTTGCATCTGATCCTGTTGTCCTCTGTCCTTTGTCTTCTGAACTTCCTCCACTCCCGCCTGCTGGCCTTTTTTGCTTCCTGACACTGTCTATTAAACCAAGGGTTATTATATTCCTTCTTATTTTTTCCCTTTACTGTTGGTATAAATCTCTCTTCGGCCTCTTGGCATTTCTGTATGACTAGGTCCATCATATCTTGGACTGTTTTTCCTCTAATTTCTTCCTCCCACTGCACTTCTCCCAGATAGTCCCTTATCCTCCTATAGTCCCCTTTCCTGTAGTCAACTCTCCTTTCCCAGATCTCTTGTCCCATCGTCATAAGTTTGAATTCCATCATGTAGTCAAAGACTAGGACACAATGGTCACTGGCCCCTAGAGGTATTTCATGCTCCAAATTCTCGATATCTTCTACGTTCTGGGTGAAAATCAGGTCTAATAGGCTCGGTGCATCTCCTCCTCTTTCCCTTGTGTCTTCCTTCACATGCTGTGTTAGGAAATTCCTGTCTATAACATCTACTAATTTTGCTCCCCACGTTTCGTCCCCTCCATGGGGATTCCTTGATTCCCAATTTATCTCTCCATGATTTAGGTCCCCCATGACCAGCAGCTTCGCTCTCATTCTGTGGGCTAGTGTTGCTGCCTTCTGCAGTTCATCTATGCATGCCTTGTTGTTGTCATCATACTCCTGCCTGGGTCTTCTACTGTTTGGTGGGGGATTGTAGATTACTAAGATCACAATCTTCCTCCCATCTACTGTTAGAGTTCCATGTATGAAGCTTGTGCTCTCATTGGTAACCTGATTTCCCAGGTCTTCAAACTGCCATTTCCGCTTTATTAGGAGTGCCACTCCCCCTCCCTGTCTCTGTGTCCTCTCTTTTCTTATCACCTGGTACCCTTCAGGAAAGATTGCATCTGAGATCATGTCATTAATTTTAGTTTCCACAATTGCAACTATGTCAGGATCTGCCTCACTCACTCTTTCTTTTACCTCTTCTGCTTTATTAGATACCCCATCAGCATTGGTGTACCATACCTTGAGACTCTTCATGGAAACTCCTGTTCCAGGGTTCCCCTGTCTCTGGGGGTCTGGGGGGATCTGGGGGGTGTCTGGGGGGTGACTGGGGGCAGGGGGGACCTGGGGGATCTGGGGGGTGTCTGGGGGATGACTGGGGGTGGGGAGGGTCCGGGGGGTGTAAGGGGGGGTCCGGGGGGTGTATGGGGGGTGAAAGAGATCGGGAGGGGTGCTTGGGGGGCTACTGGGGGCTGGGCTTCTAGGGAGGTAGGTAGGAGGGTTTGGGGTAGGGCCTGGGTAGGTAGGTCTGGGGTAGGAAGGGCATACTGGGTCTGAAGATTGGGGAGGGTCTGATAGGCATAGTGGGGTTGGAGGATAGCGTAAGGTTGGGAGTCAGATAGAGGTTGAGAGGTCGGGAGGGGGAAGGATAGAGGGGGTGGGAGGAACCTCCCACCCCCCTCGCAAGGGTGGGGGGTCACATGGAAGGAGAGGGGATGAGGAGGGGTGAGGGCTGGGTAGGTTTTGGGGGTTGAGGGGATGAGGGCTGGGTGGGTTTTTGGGGTTGAGGGGATGAGGGCTGGGTGGGTTTTGGGGGTTGAGGGGATGAGGGCTGGATGGGATTTGGGGGTTGAGGGGATGAGGGGGTCCTTGGAATGTGGGGTGAATTTGACTGCAGTGAGGTCAGAAGGGTCAAGGGAGGTGTTGGGGAGATAAGCAGGGGGAAGGAGGGCTGATTTGGGGAGGGAGTGATTTGAGAATCAGTTGTGAACTGGTTATCCTGGGGTGGATTAGCAGTGGGGTGCGTAACTACGCTCAAACGGGTAGAACTGTATCGTGGGGGTTTGCTTGCTCTGTGGGCTATCTGCTCCTCCTTTGTCATGAATTTGTCAATATATACGTTGAAGTAACTTTCGCTACCTCTGAGCAAGTGTTTGTGATTCAGTATGTAATCAACTGCCTCTTCGTTGGTGAACTGCACCAGGACAGGACGTTTCCTGTTACAGTTGTATGGTCCAATGCGGCGGTGGACTTCTACCTCATTCCCTGCCATATGGGCTCTCATGTCCCTCAAAATCCCCTGTAGCTCCAAATCCTCAATCTCCATCCTTTCCTGCCTGGATGGTGCCCTGACTTCAAGTAATCCATGAATTATGATTGTCCTCTTTCTCAGGTCAGGGTCATGCTGGTAGCCCCCTCCCTGGCTGACCCCCACCCCTCCCACTCCCGCTCCTCCACCTACTCCTACTACCCCTTCCCCTGCCAAGCCTCCCCTATGCCTGCCAAATTCATTAGTAAGTCTAGTTATTTCTCCTTGCCATTCTACCCTGCTCTTCCTGATTTCCTCTTGAATATACTCCATAAACTCTTGTTTGAGTCTTTGAACCTCGTCCTGTATCTTGTTAAAGATTTCACTTTTAATCCCCTGGATTAGATCACCTACCCAAACATCCCTCTTCTCTACAAATTTCCCAATCATCTTCTCCACAAACCTATCTTCTTCTTCAATCATAATACTGCTGGACCTAGACGCCCTTCCTGACCTAGTCATTGCTATAATCCAACTTTACGCACAGGGGGTTCCAAGTATCTTACCGTCCTGCTAACACAATAGGTGAGTGAATCTCCAGGAGTCTCCCACGTGGTATTGCTGCCGATGGGGTGAGGTCACGGTCAGAGGTCAGGTCCACTCTGCTCACTGCCACAGTACTTCCTGCATCAACTATTTTCAATTACGCTACTTATACTGTTTTTCTTCACTACCTTATGGGTTTGGTCAAAACCCAAGGGTTTTTTCATTCACTTGTACACACTTTTTCACTTCGAAGTTGCCCGATTACCCCTCCCACGCCACTAGTGAACCAGGAGCTCCCAAACCCACGTCCACCGACACGATGGTCACAGTAAAAGTGTGTGTGTGTGTGTGTGTGTGTGTGTGTGTGTGTGTGTGTGTGTGTGTGTGTGTGTGTGTGTGTGTGTGTGTGTATGTGTGTGTGTGTGAGAGAGAGAGAAAGCTGCATGAACGCGCAAGCCATAGATCACTAAGAACTCTTTGACCCGGCCAGGATTCGAACCTGATGTTGTAATGCTGTGATGATATAACTGATCCACGATAGGCTATGATATGCAGGTACAGCAATGCTTATGTCTATAGTATTATTGAGACGATTTACCCATATATGCCTTTAAATTGCAGTGGAGCATAAATAATCAGTTGAAGGATATTGTTGATGAACTATTCATTGTGAAACTAGTGGTGATAAATTGATGTGTTTAATTTATAGAAAGGTATAGATGATTAATTTATAGCTATATCTAGGAGAATAGGACGTACATTGATGTATGTGTTATTCTAAGTAAATTTGTGAAAATCCAAGTAATTATTATGACCCTTACCTTGGCAACCTTGGGTTGTATACAGGGCAAGACAGCGGGGTCTGAACATTAACCAGCTGGATATAAACCAAGTGGGAAAGTTACGATATAGAAGAGGTTCAAGCTGGCATCACCGTGTGAGTACCTGATGAACACGTCGTGGTCAGTGATCATCCCCCACACTTTAATTGTAGATTTATTATTAGTAGTCTACGGCGAGGGTACCTGCATCCCTCCCTCAGAGATTATTGGTGTTTCATTTGTATTTGTTTATGGTTTAATGTAAGAGAGTGGGAGGAGCCTCGTTCATTCCGGACAGTGGCGCCTGTGGCTCACTATATTCTTACATTTGGGAGGTTTTTGTCTGGGAGAGTCAGAGATGTGGCCCCACTTTACCTTACAATGGTCTGGTCGCCTGTGTGTTACGTGATGGTTTGGTCGCCAGTGTGTTACGTGATGGTTTGGTCGCCTGTGTGTTACGTGATGGTTTGGTCGCCTGTGCGTGTTACGTGATGGTCTGGTCGCCTGTGTGTTACGTGATGGTCTGGTCGCCTGTGTGTTACGTGATGGTCTGGTCGCCTGTGCGTGTTACGTGATGGTTTGGTCGCCTGTGCGTGTTACGTGATGGTCTGGTCGCCTGTGTGTTACGTGATGGTCTGGTCGCCTGTGTGTTACGTGATGGTCTGGTCGCCTGTGCGTGTTACGTGATGGTTTGGTCGCCTGTGCGTGTTACGTGATGGTCTGGTCGCCTGTGTGTTACGTGATGGTCTGGTCGCCTGTGTGTTACGTGATGGTCTGGTCGCCTGTGCGTGTTACGTGATGGTCTGGTCGCCTGTGCGTGTTACGTGATGGTCTGGTTGCCTGTGCGTGTTACGTGATGGTCTGGTTGCCTGTGCGTGTTACGTGATGGTCTGGTTGCCTGTGCGTGTTACGTGATGGTCTGGTCGCCTGTGTGTTACGTGATGGTCTGGTCGCCTGTGTGTTACGTGATGGTCTGGTCCTAAGCTAGTAATATAGACAGCGTCAAGACGGTAATATCAGACAGCGTCAAGACGGTAATATCAGACAGCGTCAAGACGGTAATATCAGACAGCGTCAAGACGGTAATATCAGACAGCTTCAAGACGGTAATATCAGAAAGCGTCAAGACGGTAATATCAGACAGCTTCAAGATGGTAATATCAGATGGCGTCAAGACGGTAATATCAGACAGCTTCAAGACGGTAATATCAGACAGCATCAAGACAGTAATACGAGACGGGGACCGCCTCACATGTAAGAACACAGGTCATATATTACTCTCCACTTCAACCTTAATAAATCTTATATCACACCAACTCAACAATTTACGACCTCCAGTTATATTTAATCTAAAGAATAAAGTTTAAATCATAAAAAGTTATTTCTCCTGTCGAGTTCGAAGCTGCGTCGTCCGTGCTGAGAATGTCCGTGCTGGGAATGTCCGTGCTGGGAATGTCCGTGCTGGGAATGTCCGTGCTGGGAATGTCCGTGCTGGGAATGCCCGTGCTGGGAATGCCCGTGCTGAGAATGTCCGTGCTGAGAATGTCCGTGCTGGGAATGTCCGTGCTGGGAATGTCCGTGCTGGGAATGTCCGTGCTGGGAATGTCCGTGCTGGGAACGTCTCACTCTGGGCCACGTCTGATGAACCATTTGGCAGTCTTTTTCCTAAACTTTGTGTGTTATTTTGGTTAGCTAATATTGCACTTTGTAGCATTATCTTGCTTAATCTTGGTTAGTCTTGTGTTGTTCCGTAGATCTGTTTGTTATTTTGGCATTCTTGTTTCCTGTTCTTGTCATGAATACTTCTGTGGGTGTGCAGCTGTTTCCTCAGACTGTTGTGGTAGTTATGCAACTGTTACCTCAGACTGTTGGGGTAGTTGTGTAACTGTTTCCTCAGACTGTTGTGGTAGTTGTGTAACTGTTTCCTCAGACTGTTGTGGTAGTTGTGCAACTGTTTCCTCAGACTGTTGTGGTAGTTGTGCAACTGTTTCCTCAGACTGTTGTGGTAGTTGTGCAACTGTTTCCTCAGACTGTTGTGGTAGTTGTGCAACTGTTTCCTCAGACTGTTGTGGTAGTTGAGCCTCCCTTTACTCATGCTGAAGCTCAGCATGTCTTCCCCCATGCTGAAGGAGAGCCTTAGCTATCTCTCCTCACACTGCACGTGCAGCTCAAGTTGCAACGTCTCTAACTTGAGGCTGTGTGCCTGGCTCCCCCCCCCCCCCTCGACCTGTGCTGCTGTGGACACCACCAAACCCACGACGCTGGTCTCCTCTACACCTTCCTGTAGCAGACCGCTCTCTCTCCTCCTCCTCCTCCTCCTCCTCCTCCTGGGCTCTCATCTTGGCCAACAACTCCACTCGCAGCTTTGCCACCTTGATGGACGTCAAGGTAATGCCAAATGGTCACTTGTTGACCTCAGCTGCTGCCTTATGCAACTGTCTAGCGCCTCATGCAGACAATGAGTCAACATAACGGTGCTGAAGATATGATGACCAAAGTACACACCAGAATATGAAGAGACGACGACGTCTCGGTCCGTCGTGAACCACAATCGACTTGATAATAGTCCAGGACGGACCTAAACGTCGTCGTCTCCACATCTTGTGGTGTGTGTGAGGTTTGGTCCTCCAGCGCCTCCACGTCACGTGTTTATATAAATGACTTGACTCTTGATGCCATTAAGTGCCTTGTACCCTCGGCCGAACCCAGACCTGAATGTGTGTGTATTAGTGCGCTCTCACTCCCGTTAATGTAACGTTACACATTAATTAGAAGTAGGCATTACAGAAGCTCTTAGCAGCCTCCTAACTGCAGGCAATTAGAGTACTTTCATCCTTGAAACTTTTCTCGCTTATTGGATTTCCCGACGAGTCAAGGCTTCAATACAGCTAATTATTCTCTCTGCTAATTACTTTAGTTTCATCATGAAGTAACTTCAGTGAGACAGTTGAAGGGGAAATTCAGTAAGCACTTTAATTGTCTAGATTTGTTCATATTGATGTTTGTTGCAAATTCGAATACATTAATTGGAATATCGAACATGATCAGAAATTTTCCCTCGTGGGAAAATGTTACATGAGAGAATCTGAGAGAATATGTAATATTAAATATCAAATACTATCAAGTATTTGTTTCAACAAAGCGCTTATTTTATCACATATTTCCCTTACTTACAATGCAGCTGACACCTATATAGTCCTGGAAAAAATATTTAATTGCAATAAGCAATTTCTTGATATAAAGAGACTCGATTAAAAATACTTTATCACTTATTTACAATTTGTGGGGAATAAATTGTAATGGGTTGCTTTACAAGTTTACGAGCAGGTGATGGAGAAAGTTGGAGAGCTCACATGACCCATGGCTTCACAGAGGCCAGAGTAGGAACCTACAATTCAGGACTGATGTACCCCCCCCCCTCTTGTGCCACTCTGGGATGGCGGGGTCTAAATGGGGTCATCAGCCTTTTTTTGTAAAACTAATGTTCTCAACTGCATAAAAACAGAAAATCAATATTAGAAAAAAAGTATAGTCGAACCTGGGGTCTAAGATATATTGGCGAGTATGATACCACTGAACACGAACTAGGAACATATATATCCGAATCGTTATCTCTGTTCCTGGTGCTGTGGTTGCGAGACGTCTTTGTACATCGTAGACAAAGGACCGACTCCAACATTACTCAACACATTTCAAGTTTCATGCGATTGAGAACATTAGTGTAAGTGAGAGGATAGGATGGGACAATCTGGACCACTGAATCGTTATTCATGAGTGCCGATGTGGACCACGTCAAGGGTGAGTTGTGGCGGTGAGGATGGGGAGAGGCTCCTGGATGTGGGGGGGGGGGAGGGGAGAGGCTCCTGGATGTGGGGGGGGGGAGAGGCTCCTGGATGTGGGGGAGGGGGTGTGGGGAGGAGAGTATGAATGCGAAAGAGGCTGGAAGGAATAATGACAAGAGGCAGTGCAAGAAAAGTTGTTGGAAATATGGAAGAGAGGCTGTGGGAGACAGAGGCTGTGGGGAATATGAAGTAGAGGTTATTAGGAATCTGGAAAGAGGTTGTGTGGAGTTTGGGGTGAGAGGCTGTATGGAATAATGATGAGAGGCGGTGCAAGAGGGGTTGTGGGAAATATGGAAGAGGGGCTGTGGGAATATGGGAGAGGATGTGAAATAGAGGTTGTGGGGAATATGGAAGAGAGGCTGTGTGGGAGAGAGCCTGTGGGAAAAATGTGGAAGAAAGACTGTAAAAGCGAAAATAGACTTGGCAGGATGTCCACTTTTACCCTGGCAGCGTCACAGGAGAAAAATGAGATCAATTGCTCCCCGTCGCAGATGCTGTAATGGACAGGCAGCGGAATGTGTCCTCTGAGCCTTCAGAGACCCGCCAGCTCACTTCCACCACGCACCCAAGCTCGCGCGGAGCACTGAACGTGCACATTATTCAATTCGAAGTCAGGAGATGAATCTGTGCAGAGTTATGGAAACTAATATCCCTCCCTGCTCGTATATCCTTAGATGATAAATATATTATCAGAATAGATGACATCATTATATGATATCAAATATATTATCAGATTATATGACACCATTAGATGATATCTAATGATATCATTAGATGATATCTAATGATATCATTAGATGATATCTAATGATATCATTAGATGATATCTAATAATATCATTAGATGATATCTAATGATATAATTAGATGATATCTAATATTATTGCATGATATCTAATGATCACATCACTAGATATCATCAAATATATTATTAGACTAGCTGTACCCGGCCACGCGTTGCTTACGGCTCACAACCGTACGAATTGTGGCTTACAATTCACATACAAACATGTTTTTTATAAACCTACTATATAGATTTAACGTCTGTGACAGGTAAAAACATGCTTTTCTGAAAAACTTTATTTTTCATGTGAGTTTTCATGTGAGAGAAACCTCCGAAACCTTTTTACCGATTGCTTTGAATTTGACGCAATGTTGCATTCGAATATGCGCATGTGTTTATATACCTACTATATATATGTTGCACCTGTGACAGGTAAAAACATGCTTTTTTGAAAAACAGCGCCATGTGTTGGACGTAAGAGCAACACGCTCTATACTAAATATGTTACGATTCCATTTCAATGTTTCCGATTGCATTGATAAATTGAATATTCATAGATTTCGATATATTTTAATTTTGATTTAATTATTTCGTGTGATACTGAATTGGAGTTGAGCTTTGTTGTTTACCATACCGTTCATTTCATGAGTATAAGTATAGATGTCACACCTGTGACAGATAAAAAACATCTTTTTTTTAAACGGTGCCATCTGTTGCATGCAAGAGTAACACACGCTAAACTAAATATGTCACGATTCTGTCAATGTTTCCGATTGCATTGATAAATTGAATTTTCATAATTTTTTATTTATTTAAATTTTGATTTAATTATTTTGTGTGACATTGCGTTGGAATTGAGCTGTTTTGTTTATCTGGCACACTGACTGACACATTGACAGACTGACACTCTCACACTCTCTTCCTCCTCCACTCTCTTCCTCCTCCACTCTCTTCCTCCTCCACTCTCTTCCTCCTCCACTCTCTTCCTCCTCCACTCTCACACTCTCTTCCTCCTCCACTCTCACACTCTCTTCCTCCTCCACTCTCACACACTCTTCCTCCTCCGCTCTCTTCCTCCTCCACTCTCTTCCTCCTCCACTCTCTTCCTCCTCCACTCTCTTCCTCCTCCACTCTCTTCCTCCTCCACTCTCTTCCTCCTCCACTCTCTTCCTCCTCCACTCTCTTCCTCCTCCACTCTCTTCCTCCTCCACTCTCTTCCTCCTCCACTCTCTTCCTCCTCCACTCTCTTCCTCCTCCACTCTCTTCCTCCTCCACTCTCTTCCTCCTCCACTCTCTTCCTCCTCCACTCTCTTCCTCCTCCACTCTCTTCCTCCTCCACTCTCTTCCTCCTCCACTCTCTTCCTCCTCCACTCTCTTCCTCCTCCACTCTCTTCCTCCTCCACTCTCTTCCTCCTCCACTCTCTTCCTCCTCCACTCTCTTCCTCCTCCACTCTCACACACTCTTCCTCCGTCACTCTCACACACTCTTCCTCCTCCACTCTCACACACTCTTCCTCCTCCACTCTCACACACTCTTCCTCCTCCACTTTCACACTCTCTTCCTCCGTCACTCTCACACACTCTTCCTCCTCCACTCTCACACACTCTTCCTCCTCCACTTTCACACTCTCTCCTCCGTCACTCTCACACACCCTTCCTCCTCCACTCTCACACACTCTTCCTCCTCCACTCTCACACACTCTTCCTCCTCCACTCTCACACACTCTTCCTCCTCCACTCTCACACTCTCTTCCTCCTCCACTCTCACGCACTCTTCCTCCTCCACTCTCACGCACTCTTCCTCCTCCACTCTCACGCACTCTTCCTCCTCCACT